>NW_024121205.1:64113-85849 GCF_016745375.1 Pimephales promelas | reverse complement strand
ACTGTAGTTCACTCTGTACCAGTGAGCTTAGTGTTCAAACAGCAACCATCAATTTGTTAGCTTAGCCTGTTAGCCAGCTAGAAAAACAAAGGGATTTGATCGCCCCGCTGCGGAGACATGGTACACAATGCACGGCTTATACATCTCACTTTTTGCGCCTTGTGTTACAATACTGGTTTGACGGATCAAGATAAGATGGTAAACGGAAATGGGACCAATGACAGAGTTTCCCTGAGACTATAACCGACGGCTGGTGCTCCTATGTAAACTGCGTCCGGAGTCCGGACACAGATGTCAAAACACGGACTGGCCGACAGCGAGCGGCCCCGCCGGAGTGATTACAGACAAACCCGCCTGACATACATTTCCAAAAGCAAACTGAATAAAACCAAACAAATGTACGCGAATTATTACTTTAATTAAATGTCAACGGGTCTCGGATGAATATTCCATCATGAGTAGTAGCAAAACACAGCATTTAATAATAACAAAAGACGGCGGAGATAGCCTTTAGCCGGCTAATTTAGCTGCTAACTTGCTAACAAATGCTTTACAATAAATGCAGCGCTCGTTAGCAGCTAAAACTAGCGGCTAATGGCTAACACCTCCGTCTTAACTGCATTGACAGGCTAAATGTTCACCGGTTTGTTAGCCAGGCTTTGCCAACACCAGCCTTGAAAAATTACCTGCTAGCTGTCTCCTGAGTAACAGTGCTGATTGGGGCTCGTCATGTTTTTATAAGTTATATTCTATGTCGACAGTCGTTCACTTCGCTAATGAGAAATATGTTTGAATTGCTTGCAGGTCTTTCCGTCTGTTCTCTAGTCCGTTTTGCTCAACATTCTGATCCGGTGTGCGCATGCGCTCTACTGTCTATGAGGCCGCGAGGAGAGAAGGATTCGCGCATGCCCCAGTAACAGTGATGGCTTTGAGGGCACGGTTTTGTGTTAGCGCTCCAATGGTGTTATTGTGTGAGTCTATTGAAAACGTGATTCTAAAATTCACACAGAAGACGATAAAATAATAACTAGATGTACATTTTTGTGAAGAAAATGTGAGTGGTGCCAAACTCGTCACTATAGGCAGATGTTAGGACATTCTGCATGTTTCCAAGTTAATAGGATAAGAACCACTAAGTAACATGTTTTCTCCCTTTTATAGCTTAATGCTCTACTTAGTATGTTTAGTGATTAATTAGGCTGTGTTTTCTTAGTTTTTGTAAGCCAGATTAGATGAAAAGTTTTTGGTTTCATGGACAGTATACTACTAGGCCTACCGTGTCATTCAACCACTGGGTGACAGTAAAGAGTAATCCAAAATTCCAGTTCATCTATTGCGTAATTATTGATTAGCATATAATTTAGTATGCGATTTAACAAAAACCCATCCTTCTTTTTATAATGGTAACCTATATTATTATAATGCATTATTAATCATAGGCCTAATTATAATGCATACCACAACCTACTTTTTCATGACATCAGTTTATCTTTCATTGAAATCAGCAATAGGCTACAGATGTGGTGAGAGGTCACTGCTCACTGTAAACAAGTACGTGTGATGATGTGGTCTTACAGAAAACGTACAGTAGCCTATGTCATCATGCTACATAATATGGTAGAATGTACAGAGGCTTTGTATTTTGGAGAAGTTGTTATAGGCAGGGAGGATTTCAAAAGAACACTTGTGCACCATCGGACAGGAAAATACTGAAGTTTCACAATTCTGCTTTGAAGGAAGGGTGGAGGGGGGGGGGTAGGCAAGCTATTACTGGCAAGCCATCTCCAGGAAACATGATTATGATTATATCTAGAATGAAATATGCATGCATTAGTATGAAATGTTAACTATGAAAATAAGGGTCATAAACTCAGTTGAGTAGACAATACAAGATAAGGTTTCCATTTGAAGAATTCCCTCACTGGTGTTTATTTTCTGCCAGCTCTTTTATCAGACCTTTGTCCTGGTGTTCAGAGTTCAGAGCAAGAGCATTGATGTGAAACATAATGCCAAAAGCCCTGCAAACAGATCAGTGTAAAGCAGAAAGCATGAAGGGAGTATGCATGAAAATCTATTGGTTTGTGGTCTATATCGCAACACAAGGAGGAACTGTTCTGCTGCCTGTGACCTAAAAAAAGGGGTAGGCCTTGGGCTTGATTCTAACTTGATAACCCTGTAGTGTGCTGCATGCAGAGGAATGTCTTTCTGTTTCTACAAGTGACATCTCAAGGAACACAGCAAACGACGAAAGAGAAAAGGAAAAAAGGCCAGCAAAAAAAAAAAATGGATTAGAGCAGCACTGGACATTGGAGAACATCGACTGAAGTGTAAGTAACTGAAATTATTGAATTAGCAAGTTGCTTAAATTGTTGAAATTGTCAAGGTAAAATGATCTTCTAATTGTTCAATATGCATTTTGTGAAAAAATGAATAAATAACAAATGGGAATTTAGCAGCCTCAATGTCTAAAGACTGGTTGTAGGCTGAACAATCACATGGCATTGTCCTGTGGTGGTCATACACAGCTAATCATCACAACAGTGGCATTGATGGCAGTCCGCTATGGAACTGAGTGCTGACCTGAACTGATGAGACCCAATTGGAAGTAGCCTATCATCTGTTCGGACTATCGCTATAAGAGAGGTTAAATCTGACAGATCTTCCCTCAAGCACACTGAAACATGTATAACTTTAGTAAAATATTATAGTGGCCATATATTATATTTACTAGGTAGAGGATGCCCTTCCTGTGGCAAATGTGAGGCCAAAATTAGGACTGCTGCAATTAGGACTAAAATAACAGCTTGCTGCGGGTGCAACTAAGATCACAACCACCAACTTTGAGATAGCAAGTTCCGGTCTTCATATTGCATTTTCACACAATGTCTGTACATACAAGTCAGATGCTTTGCAAAATTAGTATTATTAAAAGGACAAATTTGTTTGTGAGATGAATGAAATGACAAGTATTCTACTCTCTACAGAAATGAGAGAATACACTAGGAAAGTTTGAGAGTTCTGGGCCTATTTATTATCGAACTCCTGCCTAAAATTATGTCACTGTGCTTATTTGTCTTTAGAAAGTTCTGCAATTTGACTGACCACACAATGGCTGTATGCTAGGTTGCAACACTAAACACCAGTAAACATCCTCATAAATGTAATACATGCAAAGCCTTTGACAATTAATTAGCTTTCAAGAAAAAAATGAGTTCTTTTTACACAAATATTTTTTTGTTAAAGTAACACACATATATTTCTTTTACCACCAAAACACTATTGTATTTTGTTTAATTAACTTAACCTACTGTAAATAATTTTCAACTATACTTAATTGTCAATCGTTAAACTAATGTAAATGGTTTAATTTCGCGATTCAAAAAACCCCGGGTGCGACTATTTTCCACGTATTGGATGAAGATGGTGTGTGAAGAAGGTGGCAAGGTGCATGGCCTCAGAGAAAATATAAAGTTAATCTAAAAGCAAAGTCTTTCATTTCTGTTAGTATTTCGGAAAGAATTTTCTGAAATGCTTTAAATTTATGAGAGAAAAAAAACATTTTGGCTGCTTGTTCAAATTGCTTCAAATGAGCTTAAGCAACATAATTGATATACATTTTGTCCAAACTTAATTTGATTGTGTTCAATCTGCTTAAATATGTCAAATTAAAGTTTACTTAATCCATTTGTGTTGCATTGAAACTGGGCAGTGCTTGTTAGTTCCCAGCATGATTTGCATTTAGCTGAATTAAGAGAGAATAAATGAAATTGAAATTAAGTGTTATTTTATGAGTTTTTTAGAAAATGAGTAAAGGGGAAGATTTTATAGAGTGTAATTGTATTTAATGTTGCAATTATTAGAACCATTTAAATTACGTTGGGTACAATACCATTGTGGAGAAGAGTGGAGCATTTGGTTAGGATGTGGACTGATTCAAAAATGTATATGTCTTTATTCTGAAAGACCATATATTACCTTTAAGTACTGTATTACCTTTAAATAATAGCTATAGCGATAGTCTCGAAATTTGTTTAAGGTATCTTGTAAATCCTACATACTTTCATTTTCAGTGCAGTTTTAAAATAAACTAAAGTATATTCACTAAACTTAACCGATTTAAGTTACAGGGAAGCAATTCCATTGATTTGTTTGGACAATTATTTCACATAGATTCTTCATTACTATTTCACATAGAATATTTCTCATTCAGTTGTGTTGTCACAACACAAGAAGCTTACATAGATTCAAAATAATTTGCTTGTGTGGAACCACTGTCCATAATTTTATTAAGTTAGTCATTTTTTTAAGTGCAAGTTAAGTGTTCCTAATCGTGCAAAACTAAACCAAATTATTTGATAAAACACTGTTGGGTGTTTATTTCTATATGAGGCATTTGTCACCACTCACCAGCCTTGTTCATTGATTGCAACTTTTCCTTGCTGCCATGGTTACTCTTAAAACATTGTCCAGTGTCCTGGAATCACATGGAAGCCATGTGAGCTCTATACCACAGTTCACAAATCATTCATTAGAGGGCTTGAAAACCACACTATTTTTGCATTGTTACCATCTATGAAGTTCTTAAAAGTCATTTTTCTTCTTACAGGGGCAAAAAAGTCTTTAGGTAACGATAGAGTCAGAGAGTACTATGGCCTCCAACCAACACAGACCAAAACCCAGCTTGAGCCTCCGCTCAAACACAACTGTACGTTATGGCTCCATGAGCTCTGAACAACCAGATAGTGACACACCCTCCGTTCAAACAGCCTCCATTTCTCAGCGATGCTCCTACATCTCAGTGGCAGTGCTCTGCTACATCAATCTCCTCAACTATATGGACCGTTATACTATAGCAGGTGAGCACACTATAGCCATAGCAAGTGTGATGGTTCACAGATTGTCACTTGAAATAGTGACAGATGTTGTTCTGATTCTGTTCCAGGTGTGCTGCTTAGCATCCAGAAATACTTCAAAATCGATGACAGCACATCAGGTCTCCTACAGACAGGTATCAGTTTTAATTTGTAGCACATTGCACTGACAAAACAGTAAGAAGGATGACAACATTGCAGAACTTGATTTTACAACAGTATGTCCTTGTTGGAGATGAACTAATAGGTATTTTACTGTCATTTTGTAAGTTAGTAACAAGCCTGGTATTAAGTAAAACACAAGTAGATATGTTCAAATTTGTACATGTAAATGATTGCTTGAGTTTGCATTGCTTGAAAGTAGCAAAAAGGCTCATGATCTAATCCAACACTGATCTGGTTTACAGTTTCATGCTTACTCAGTCTCTGTCTGCTCTAATCTCCAAACTGTTAGGTATTACTCTGCATACTGACATTCATTAAAATAATATACTTTGCTTCATGGATTTGCATAATCCATACATTGATACCATGTTACAGATCAGGGTCCTCCTTGCTCCTCGTGGTGCCGTTCTGGAGGAACCATGCTTGGTTTCCGGAACTGATGCAGCTCACGAGCACTGCTCTGTGGCCGATTCCATTGAGAAAGGATCTCCTCTCTCCACGGTACTAGAGGCAACGAAGAGTGACCCTTTCGGGCCACTGCAGTCAGTGGACTTACGGTGTCTCTCGTTCAAAACCAATTTTCTCATGGCTACCGCTTCAGTCGAGCGAGTGGGTAATTTACACGTGCTCTCTGTGAGCGTGTCATGCATGGAATTTGGGCCTAATGACTCTAAAGTTATGCCTATGTCCCCAAAGTGCTCTCCGCTCCTTTCAGAGCACAAGTCATTTCTCTGTCAGCCCTTCCGGGAACTTATGACGAGAACAACGTAAATCTCCTTTGCCCCGTCAGGGCGCTAAGGATTTATGTTCAGCGGTCTGCTGCTTTCAGGCAGTCAAAACAGCTTTTTGTTTCGTTTGGTGGCCGCACTAAGGGCTACCTTACAGAGCATTTCCAGATGGATAGTTGAAACTATTGCTTTGACTAAGTCTAAAGGGCTAAAGGCCTAAGTGTAAATACTAAAGGTATTAGAGTCCATACCACTAGAAGCATGGCCTCATCCTGGGCCTGAACTAGTGGTGTTTCACTCCAAGATATTTGTAGAGCAGTAGGCTGGGCTATGTGTGGATGATCTCAGCATGCACGGCACTTTAAATTGGGTTCCCGTGGCGTAAGCCAGCTTACGCAACACGAGAGTATCTCGTATGAGAACCTAACCTGGTTTGCGTAACCCTGCCATGCGCTGCGTTCTGGTTTGCATCAGTATTAAAAACCAAGGAACACCCTATCTGGACTCATATATAGGGATTATATAGGGCGTATATAGGGATAAGCCACGCCTTTTTTGGCAGGACATGAAGTGCAAGGGCGCCCCCGCGCCCTCATTGGTGTTTACGTCATGACCAGTCCACTGATAGGTTGCAGCCAATAGGCGTACAAGTTGCCTCACCTAGCTCTACTCTATGCAGCAAGGTGTTATATAAAATATATACAAAATTAAAGGATAATTTTTGGCTTCAGTATTCTGGAGAAAAGGGATTTTCCCATAGCATAAGCTAGCTTACGCAACACTTGTTCCCGCTTCTAGAGAGAACTGAGGTTACGTTAGTAACCAAGTGTCGTTTTCAGTTCAAAACGGTGTTGTGTGTATGTTAATAACTAATGATTTTTACAATGGAAATTAATTGATTAAAAACTTACAATGACTTTCTTCTAAAACAGCTGTACAGCCAAAACAATTATTGCATTATTTTCATAACACTGTTAAGCTGCTTTAAAACAATTTGTACTGTAAAAATCACTATAAGGTGACTTGACTAGATTGCTTTTAGCCCGTATTCTCCTGTGTACCCTATTCTCCTGCGTCTTGACTTGTGCTTATTTGTTACAGCCACACCGTGAAAGCTTGCAAACTTTCAATGGTAGGGTGTATCTTTGCCATCAACCCTATGCTAACATATGTATAGTTTTTATCTGTAGCTTTATGTTGTTGGCGCCAGTTTTTGGTTACCTTGGAGATCGCTACAACAGGAAGCTTCTCATGATCGCTGGGTTGATTGTGTGGATTGTTACATCACTGGGCAGCTCTTTCGTCAAAGATACGGTACAGTACAAAGTCTTTATGGGGAATTCCGGGTTTCAGTGTAATCTTTTTGAAGTCTTACAACCCTGGTAATGTGTAATTGTTTCATTTTGTACCGGTACTTTTGAACACTATCTTTATATAACTATATTTAACAGTTCAAATGGAAGAGAATAGAAATGTTAGTTACAGTTACAGATCTTTTTTGATTCTCACTACAGCACTTCTGGATTCTGGTCCTGACGAGGGCCCTAGTTGGGACAGGAGAGGCCAGTTACTCCACCATCGCTCCAACTATCATTGGTGACTTGTTCACTGGCAACAAAAGAACTCTCATGATCTCCTTCTTCTATATCTGCATACCGGTCGGAAGGTGAAGATCTTACTAAACTATATTTAAGAAAGAAGTTAAATATACTCTGAGAATGATCATGTATCACAATTTATACAATAGTGTTGTTTTGGTCCTAGCATTTCATTGGCTGAGAGGCAATCTAAACGTTCATAAATACAGACTTTTAACCATTTGTATTACCAGGGCTGCATTTCCCAAAAGCATTGTAAAGTTGGCAATGGTCCTATGATCAACAAAGGCTTAAGATGCAGCCCATGTCAGAGCAAACTCTGAAAGATTTCATTGGTTATGTAAATCAGAGAGCTTTTTGCCAACACAATGGTAAAACAAATTCTAACCCCTAACCCTACCCCACACCCTAACCATCTTTATGCCAGTAGGGATGACAAGTGACTGTCTTTACAAGTGTGTCATCGACTCGTTTATTCAAATGATTAATTCAAAAATGGATTGATTCAGGAGCGAAACAATTGTCTCATTCAGATCAGTCAACTGATTTGTTTGAAGTTCTGATTAATTCAGAAACTGTCGAGGCTCATTTAAGAAAACAATAACCATTTCACTGCAAATTAATAAAGAACTTACAGTAATTTACGCCTCACAAAGAATAACAGTCAATTTTATAATGGTTACTTTTCTGAAATAAGACATCCTCATTGACATATGTTGCAGTTGCAGACAAATGTGAACTACGAAGGGCGCACAGAGATAATTCTGTTGTGGTTTGTTTAGAACAAGCCTCTTCTATCTGTTGTATAAAATCAGATGGCAGAGATGGCCAGCATTGGGGAAAGTTACTTTTAAAAGTAATGCGTTACAATATTACGCTACTCCCTTAAAAACGAACTGATTGCAGTACTTAATTACTTTTAAGTAATGTGATAAATAACTTTTGAGTTACTTTTTGTCACCTGGGCTGGCTTGCTTGGTTGTTTTTTTAATAACAAATAAAAAAAGATATTACGCATTACTTGTAAAAGTAGTCTGATTATAACACTCACTTTCTTGTAATTCTTTACCCAACACTGGGATTCTTACACTCTAAAAAATGCTGGGTTGTTTTAACCCAATTTTGGGTAAAATATAGACAAACCCAGCCATTGGGTTAAAAATGTAATTTAAAAATGTAACCCAATGGCTGGGTTTGTTCATATTTTACCCAAAATTGGGTCAAAACAACCCAGCATTTTTTAGAGTGTATATGAAGAGTTCAGATGCAAAAGCCTCTAAATGCCATTTGAAATTTTCTTCTTTAATGATGATTTTTATCAAACTTGTATATTTAAGTTCAGTAATTTAACTTAAATGGCAATGATAATTACCTATTAATTGTTATTTAAGTGAAATTACTGAACTTAAATATACAAGTTTGATAAAAATCGTCATTAAAGAAGAAAATTTCAAATGGCATTTAGAGGCTTTTGCATCTGAACTCTTCATATATACAATACAATGTTTCCATGTTTACAAGACTTTTGCTGAATCTTACTCTTTCTGACGGAATGTATTCTTTTAAATTTTCATTTAGTGGTCTAGGATATATAATGGGAGCAACTATAGCTAATGCAACTGGGGATTGGCGTTGGGCCCTGAGGGTAAGATAATATATATTTTGTAAATATTGTAAAGACTCTGGGTCGGTTCTGATCAGGGGGGAATTTGCATATCATAATTAATAATTGATAATTAATAATTATTCATACAGATTTGGATCAGACCGGTCTTACATGTTAATTTATTAATTTTACCCATATGCATACATGTGCATCCCCGCAATCAACCACAAATTAATTGTTATTGATTGCAAGGACCACGTTTTACAAGACAGGCAAAATCAATTAGCTCAATTAAGTTATATAGCTTGTGAAAACAAATTCTGTGGCCACTAGAATCTGCCTTCCCTGCTCTATAACCAAATACCCTCTTAGGTATTTATAGTTCTGTAAAGCGTGTAGCTTTAAATTGACATTTCATTGACCCGTATTATGAGCAAGACAATCAGTCAAGGTAAGCATATTTTGCATTTAATAAAGTTACTACTTAAGCATTCACTACGTTACAATGATACATGTATTTACAAACATTAAAACACAAACTAAGACGACGCAGAGCGTTTAGACAATGGATACGCGCAAGTTAAGTGAGTTTGAGAGAGAGAGTGAGAGAGAGAGTGAGTTGTAAGAGAGAGAGAGAGTTACGTTCATCAAAACAGTCAGTTAACCTTTCTTGACACCCCAAAAAAACATCTTCTTAATGCTTCTTAGAAGCTCTAAAAGAAGGTATACTTGCAAGGCACATGTGGTCTGTGTGAGTCGTGGGCTCGTTGCTCGTCCCGTTCGGGCCACGTGTCGGCTAGAGGTGCGCCGGTCCGGCGCGCGTGCGTCACGTGAAGCGCGGCCGCGGCATGTTGGTGCGGCCCGTCCCGGCTCGTTCATGGCTGCTTTGTTCCGTGGGGAGTCACGTGGCGTTCGTCGGCATTTAGCGCCAGTGTTTGAAAGGCTGAGAGTCTTTGAGGTGACGTTACCCGAGGAGATAGTTCGGCAAAGTCCACTTCCTTTCCTGGAAGACGAACTTGGTAGTCCACTTGAGGAAAAGATGAAACTTTTAGACGAACAAAAGGAAAGACCCATGGTTGGATCAGAGTCCCGTGAGGTTTACATGTTGAGCGCTGGAAAGTTCAGAAGAAGAGCGAGGGCGGACCTGCGTTCTCACATTTATCACCTTGGAGAAATCCATCCCCTTCCTGTTGGCTTGAGCCAATCGGAGAGTGGATGTTGCACGCGGGAAGCTTTCTTTTGTTCCTCAGCGCGCGCTTCTCGTGGAAGGGGGTGTGTTAAATGAGGGTTTTGCAATAGCAATTTGATCTTCATTGGCAGTACAACGAATTAAAAATACACTTTACTTTACATCTCTATGCATATTCGAGTGTTTCATTCAATAAGCATTCTAGAGATATCAAGGAACATTATGTTATATCAAAGGAATATACACTTATGTTTCAAATGCATGACGAAGGTATTTTTAATTCCTATTTAAACTGTGATCAAACAAAGTTATTTCACTGTGACATGGGGAAGACACATATACATAAAAACCATTGAAAACATTTTGTTGAATGTTTTTAAACACCAAAAGTCCTTCTCTTTGTTCAAAAACATTCCACACATTCCGATGTGTGGGGGAAGTGAAAGGTTTGTGTGTGTGTGTGTATGTGTTGATGTAACTCGCCTGGCCAAGATTCATTACATCTCCCCCTTTTCGTTAGGTGAAGTCCTTGTGTGACTTCATCGAACGACACCATCGCAATGGACGGATGGCAGGTGAATCATGAGGGTCAGGTGGCAGGCGGCGGCTAGGCTGAGGTAGGGGCTCAGCTTGCTGAGGTTTGACGCAGTCTCCAGCGTGGTACCCTCTTCCTGAGGGTCCCGTGGTGGCTGTGGAGGTTTGCATTTCCTTGCCTCTTGTGCAGCGTGGATGTCAAGTGTCAGGGTGTGGTTGATTACCGTAGAGGTACCCAGTGCAGAATCAGCTGCAGTCCAGGATTGGACTACCGGTGAGGCAGTTGTGCAGTGCAACAGGTGTGCAGTTGAGACACAGCGGTCACTGGGAACAAGTCCAGTTTGGCTGGACCCCTTCTATCATCGTTCATAATTCCAGTTCTGGAATCAGGGTGAAATCGTGGGTTTCGTCCTGGCTGGGACTTGACTCAGGCTCGGTTGCAGCAGGGTAGCTCGGGTCTTGGAGCAAAGGCTGCTTGGTGAATTTTAGCAAAGTCATTCTGGCAGACAGTGAACAGTTGTCTCGCTGGAGCTCACTTGTCTGGTTCAGTAGAATGCTGTGTGCGTTGCGGATTTATCACAGTTCCTTTCAATTTCTTGATGGTCTGTGAGGAGGCACTCTGTGTTGTGAGTTACCTTTTGGCTGTGGAATTTCAGTTCGTTTGGTTGCTGGACAGGCCGGTGTTTGACTGCGTACTGACAGCAGCGGCGTGGGAGTCCATTTAGCTCTGCTTGCGTGGCAGTCGACCATATGCTGCCTGATGTCGGACCCGGCGGTGAGGCGGTCGACAGTAGCTGTCCTCTGGTTGGCTGGAGGCACAGGAAGACGACCACAGCAGCATCCTGTAACAGAGACAGGGGAGAGAGAGAGAAAGGGAGGAAAGAATTCAGCGGCTGTCGGCTGGGACAGTCTGATGCCTTTGAGGATGCCGAGATGTCCTGGTGCTGCGGTGTGCAGCCCACATGGTGCGTGACTGGGCATACACTGGCATATCCCCCTTTCTGCACCGTGGCAGCACAAGCCGTGGCGAAGTGATGTCACGAGGTGCATGAAACTGAGTTGTAGGGCCGTTGAGCAGCATGTTCTTGGTGTGCTGCCTGATGTGTCCGACGGCAGGCTTGGGAGGTTGGAGGGGTAAAGAGGTGGTAGTTTCAGAGTTCATTTGGTTAGTCAAAGTCTTTAGTGAGCTGAAAGGTGCAGAGTAGCAAGTTCACCTCTCCATTTGGTGCTGAGGCTGTGCCTTCATGGCTGGCTGCGGGAGTTCTTGTGACCTCTGTGACCTGCCAGTTAGGTTCTCTTGACCTGTATGACTGGAGGGGGAGGGGTTCTTGAACTTGAGCTCAGGCATTCAGTTGTTTAAAGTCTATTAAAGGCTCAAAGCGATCTAACAGATCTTGGGCAATCAGAAGTGGGTACGTGATCGTTCGTGATCGGTACCCTGGGTGAATCAGGCTCATAGGACCAAATGGATGAATGGGAGCAACCTGTTTTGAGCCAGAAGTTGTTTTGGCTGTAGGGTTTTCATTCAGCTCACATGTTTGGGCTTTGAGAGTGCGTTCTTGACTCTTAGCTTTAGCAGTGAGTCTTTTGAAGAGTTGGGCTGACATTAGCGTGATGTTTGAGCTAGTGTCTGACAGGCCTTCAAGGCTCAAATGATTGTCTCTCGTGGTGGCTATGTAGAGTCTTTTGTGTCACCCCCCCTTTTGTTTAGGGTTCCCAGAAGTTTAGGCATCTGGGCTGGTGTTGCGATCGATGAGCGGTTAGGACCGGTCTTGTGTGGGACACCGGACTGTCATGCTCAGGTTGTGCAGCTGTCAGTTGTGGTGGCTGCTTGGTGTTGTCGCTTTGTGATGCGACCGTGAGCTCTGTGGTCTGATGCTGACGAGCAGTGTTCTGGGTGTCTGGCTTGGGTCTTGCGCTGAGACATAGGATGTCTGACTTGTCTCCTTGTGATGTCTCGTGCAGAAACGCTTTCAGCACCTTCAGGATTTCTGCCGTCTGTGACGTGGCTGCACTGTTGTTATCTGATGTGTGCTCAGACTTGTGCTTACCAGTGGCGTGTTGAGAGGGTACCGCTCTGGGCTGGTTGGGCTTGAGTCTCTTGGTGCTGGGCGGTCCATTCTGGGTCGCCGGCTGGCTTCCAGAAATGTTTCAGAGCTCTTGCTCTGGGGCGTTAGATGAGCACCATGACTGTTGTGTTGCCCTCTGCTGGCCTGGAACGGTTTAACTCTCAGTGAAGGTGTTTGTGATGTATGGGGTGCCTTCTAGGGGCAGCTCTGAGTCGTGCTCAGAGACAGGTTAGTCTGAGGGTTTTTACACAGTCTTTTCGGACAAAGCCTTTGCTTAATGTGAGCTTTGCGGGCCCAGTCTCGTAGCTGAGGTAGACAGGCTACAAGCACAGGCCAGGGTGCTTATCGACTAACTCACTGTGGGATGCAGGTTTTAAGGGAACAAAGTTCTGAAACTGGTATCCTTTTCATACCTGATGGTTTGCTTCTCGAAGTAGGCTTGCCGAAGTCGGTGGAGTTTCAAGTCGGTCTTACTTGATGTCCACGGTGGTGATAACCCTTGGTCTGATTCTGGATCAGGGAGTTAAGCGATCAAAGCTTATTGCAACAGCTGGTAGTCCATTTTGACAGTCTCTGTTTGACGATCTAGGAAGCTGTGCACCTCGCGACTGGACGTAATCCATATCAAGCAGAATCTGTTTCATGCAGTCATGTTGGTTAGACAGTTTGCAAGTGAAAGTCTTGTCTGCATGTCGTGGGTAGATGCAGGGTCCTGAGTGAATCTTGGGACCTTTCTGGTTAGCTTTGTTGCATCCTTTTTGGAGCCATGCCGTGGTTTGGGGCAGTGGTTCCTTGGCAGGTTGAGGTCGGTTTAAGCAGGGGCTCTGTGGCATTCTGGCACACTTGTTGTGAGTGACTAATGCATGGCCCTAAAAGTTCAGAACTACTGCTTAATAAGTTAGTTAAGTGTTTAGCATAAAGCTAAGTGTCTCTTGTGTCCTTATCTTAGCTGTGCATGTTAGGGCTAAGTCTTGTGTGGTTCCGAGCGTATTTCCTGGAAAGGACATATCCGAGATGAAATAAATAACATAAGGTGGTCCTTATGACTAAATTATTTCTCTGGACTTAGCTGGTGGTCCACTATGGCTCGACGAAGTGAACAATAATAGGAAAAGGACCGCTTTCTTATTTAAATTCTGCTTATTATCGACCCTCAGGACTCTAGTAGTGCCCTAGTAAATTGTTGAAATTACTTGCGTTGCAGGGTCACAAACGAGTGCATTGGTTGAAACTAAGCCAAAATAACAAATAAGGGGGTCTCTGTTTCCTTTCTGGGCCCTATTGGGAATAGAACCACACTTGGACAAGAGAGGAAATGAAATTAAATCATATAGATGACCTAAGGGAATAGCTGCTTGCTATTATCATCAAGGTCGAAGGAATGAAATAATCAATGAGGCAAAATAAAATTAAAATTAAAGCAAAAGGAAATAAAGTGATCAAAACACGGGAATGATCTGAGGTCAAGAGTGTTCAGTGGCATTAGTGACTAAACTTTGGATTTGCTTTGATCAACACTATAGTGGGTTGTAGCGGTTGGGTGTTCAAAACCACATTGTGTGTCCCTCCAAAGCTTTAGTCAACATGCCGATGAAAATTCCTACGGTTACACGCGTTATTCTGTAGTTAGTCACGCAGTTTTCATGTAGTTAAACTTAAGTTTAATTAACAAGGCATCTGCGAAGTTCGCCCTTAACGGTTAGCAAGGAGTATTCCTAACCCTGTGAAGGTAAACTTTAGCTAATAAGAATGGTAAACATGGAAAGTGAGTAATTTAAAACCCTAACTGGTGTTGAGAAAGTATTCTAGAATACTTTGCACTGTGGAACACGAGCGGTGAGTAAGGGTTCACGTAAATGATGCTAACTGTTAACTGTGGAGGTTATTCAGCTTAGCCTAAGTTAGCTTGATGCTAAGCTAGGTTAGCTTAGCCTAAGTTAGCTTAGTGCTGGGTTAGTTTAGCTTAGCCTAAGTTAGCTTGATGCTAGGCTAGCCACCCAGGCTGGTTTGTTTACAAAAGTGACATTACAAGGTAACACTTCCTGTGACAAGTTGTTGTCATGGGAACCAGAGCGTGTCGCTAGGCTAGGTTAGCTTAGCCACCCAGGCTGGTTTGTTTACAAAAGTGACATTACAAGGTAACACTTCCTGTGACAAGTTGTTGTCATGGGAACCAGAGCGTGTCAGAGCAATTCAACAGTATCTGAAGAATGTCTGTATATTTTACATGAATCATGCACGTTTTAATGGGTTAAAAGGAGGCGCCTATACTTTATGATTTTCAAGAACTTTGGTTGCATTCAGTAAAACGCAAATGTGTTTTGGCATTTGCTGATTTTCTCATGGAACTCTGTTCTTTACTTTACACGTCTTCTATTTGTTTACAAAGTAAGGAAATAGATTTGCTGCAAGTCAAAGCTTGTCTTGTTCTATTTGTTTACAGAGTAAGGAAATAGGTTTGCTGCTGAGTCAAAGCTCGTCTAAGCATATATAGGTACGTCTCTCTCATGCATGAGTGTTAGCTCTTCCGCGAGTAACTTGTTTTGATCGTTTAGTGGCTTTCTGCTTGTCGATGCAGCTAAAATTTAGGTGAATTACATCAATCTAACAATAACATTAAGGCCTTTACTTTGTAGAAAGGGGGAGCGTCTCCCAGGTCTACCTACATATAACTCTGTCCTGGGCTTCCTTCGTCAGGAACAGGTTTAGTCATACCGCGATTTGGATTTCTTTTTAACCAAAGCAGAATAGATATCGGTACAGATTACAAGCTGCTGAGGTGATACCTTTGTTACACAGACTTACGCTTTAATGCTGAAGTTCTTGATATCAGTTGGGACTCTAAGGCTGTTTTTTTTTTTAAAGTAGAGATGTCAATTCAGCTATTTGTTTTATCTGCATTTAGATAAGCCAGCGATCAAAATGCGTGTTGCACGTTGCGTTTTAGTTGGGTCGCGATGATCGAGTGCACGCCTGTAGGTTAACAATAGTTAAAACTCGGGTGATTTTACTACACTCTGTCGTCAGGGTAACGTACTGTATGCCCTGTTCGGAGTTGGTGTTTTCTGTAACTCTTCACTGTCACGAAACCTAATGTTTAACGGTGCTGATTTAAACAACATCTAGAAACTGTCTGTTTCAAAAGAGTCGTGCATAGTCCGTCGGCCGTTGAGGCTTACATGCCTATCTCAGATTCCTTTAACTTAGTAAAATTCTAATTCTACAAACGCAGAGTCTTGCACGGTGTTCGTGCTGTGTGTCTTCTGGTTCTGCAGTTCAGAATAATTTGGGGTTTGAGGAATTTTTACTGGGGGCCTTCACGCCTCGTTGAGTGGGCATGGTGTGGGGCCGAGAGAACTATGGTGACTGACGGGTTTTGGAGGGAAAGTTTCTTGAAACTGGCGTCCTCCTCAGTTACAGGTTCGTTGTAAGTTCCACAGAAAACTCGTTCGGAGCCGGTGGTGATGGTACAGGCCCTCCGGGGTCTGTCTTGCTGGGTGTCGGTGTCGTGTTCACCGGTTGGAGACAGCAGGTGGAAGGTCACTATCTTGTAGATTGTCAGAGATGTTGTGGAAGGCGGGCTTTTCCACCCCCCTTTTTCAGCTCTTGTGCATTGGCTGAAATGTGCAGACTGGTCAGGGGAAGCTTGTGGTGTGTGTCCTTCCCTTTCCAGTCATGCTGCAGTCTATCAGAGTGTTGCAACTCTGTGGGTCAAGTTCGTGTTCGAGATCTTGTCTCTGCTGAACGAGCTTGTGGGTGGTCGCACGGGCCTCTTGCGCAGGCCGTGGCTTTTGAGTCTCTTTCAGTTCAGTCTCTGCTCTTTGCAAGAGACTTCACTTTGTCGGAGTTTCTCGTTGAATTCTTTTTAGTTCTTTTCTCTGACTATTCTTCTTCAGTCTATGTAGAAAATTAGACAGGGCAGTTTGAAGTCTTTCCACTTCCTTCGGTAGCTCGGGGTAGTTGTCATCCTCGGCGTTACAACCTTGTGCTCCAGGGCGATGCGGCTCCTTTCGCGGAGGCGTGCGTGTGCGTTGAGCTGGTGAGCGAGGTTGTGACGTGTCTGGCCCAGTCTTTGTCAGCTGCTCTTGGCTCGGGGCTCTGAGTCGCTGGTGGCTTTGGGCAGGGATGGAGATGTCATGAATCTCAGCCATGTCTCCAGGTTGTCCAGGTCGTCCCAGCGGGTTGTGGGACTGTAGGACTGGAACATACTGGCTTCACTGTGGACGAGAGGAACACAACACACACAGACAGACCAATGCCAGTTCGACTACTTTTAACGAGCTATAATACAGGCTAAGCCGTGTATGAGAATTTTGGTTAACTGATGCAGACAGTTAAACCGTTTGGTGGGACAATTTGGGTAGGTCATCATGGGTCTGAATGAAGGTTTTTGACAGGGCGCTAGCTTAGGGGTCACCTGTTGGTGCTAACGACTTGGTTGTCAAACTATTCTTCAGCTTTCCTTGGTGTGTCAGAGAGGTTCTGTCTCTAGGTGAACTGAAAGGAACAGAGCACAACAGAACAGAGCAATGGCAATCTAGCAAAGTTTGAAGTAACATGCAACCATCAGAGATGGGGAGGTCTGTACTGAAATGGCATTAGTAGTAGTACACCAGCAGTGTTAGAAAGGGGAAGAAGAGAAGGCCTAAGCCTGTTTGGAGCCGGTTTGTGGCTCGGAGAGGAGGAAGCCAACCACTTCAAATTACCAGGGGAATCTCTAGATTCTGTGGCAAATAGTAAGTGGATGGGTTTTAATACCTTTTCTAGTTTGCCTGGGGTGAAATGAGGTCATTCTGGCCGGAGTCAGCATCGTGGTTGGTCCTTCTGTCGCCCCACACATGACAGCAGTGTCCCGGGCCTTTCGGTGCATCTGTACCGAGGTGCGCCCTCTCAAGCAACTTGACCTTGAACACAACCGGCGGTGCCAGATTGGTGATATCGTGTTGCGGGCCGCACCAACAGAAGATACAGAAAAGTCCGAGACTCGCGCTCAGTCAGTGATGGTGACGCAGATCAGACGAACCAGCTCGCTGGACCCCAGGCAGAGATGACTGTCAAATCATCACAGCACGAGAGAGATTTCTACTTGCAAACACAAAACAGAATGAAGAACAAGTGTACTTCAATGTGAATTAAAGCTCCTTTATCTAAATCAAATTGAGTGTTTTTTGTAGAAAAATCAAAGGCAACAGCTTTACTAAAATTATGGTATAAACAAAAAGGAAATTATGACAATGTTACTTATCAGAATAACCTAGCCTCCATTCAGGAAAGGGATAGAGTGCAGCAATGAAGAACACAGGAGGAAGCGAGCTGTAGTGGCGGGTTTTGGCCACTAAGGGTTTTGGGCCACTTCCTGCTAGTGTTTCACCGGGCTGACAGAGAGCTTGATTTAAATTGCATTCAAACTGATTTAAACACAATTCAAATTGAGCAAATGCATAGGGGTTAAGTAACCATTAGATTAGTAAGGATACAGTTGTACCGAGACCAGATCAAAATTATTAAAAATAATTTGAGGAGGAAATATAGAAATAAAGCCATAAACAATTCCCAATGGGAAATGAGAGAATTAATTCAAATTAACTTCGAAATTTGTCTGTTTCACACCAAATTTGAATAAGTGTAGGAAATTAAAGGTTGGTGTCATATTTGATGATAATCACGATTACGGTGAGGGATCAGTGATAACCAGAATACAACCAACAGAGAGAGCCATGCGAACAGAGTGATGTTAGCTGATGACTTAGCAAAGGGACGGCCACAAGGGGGCGCTTTCCTCTAAGTGGTCATCAGAAGCTGCTAAGACTTAATTCTGAATTTTAAATTCAAATGTCATTTGAACCAAATTCAAAACAAGTGCACACAGTCAAGGTAAAGAAAATCATGTTATTACAACGAGGCTGTAAATTGCACATGCATTGAAAGTTAGAGAAACTAGTTCAAAATTTCAGTAAGAAAATAGGAATTTTCTAACAGAGAATTTTGAGGAAAAGATGACCTAGCTGTTAGTGTCCACACGATGGCGCCACTGCGCTCACACGGGGTAAAGTCAGGACACCGGTGGAAATTTGATACTGCAAAGCACTCAAGGGCGCACCCTAGTGTCTGGCAGTAGTATTACAACCAGCCCCTGACCCGGTGATTTATTCAGAGGGAGTGGAGCGTTACCACCCTCCCTGCTGTATAATCATAAATATTACGGAATTTTAAATCTCGACGGATTTCTTTCCGGTACTATATTTTACAAGCACGTTTGGCAGGATTTTTTTTTTTCGCTGCGTTGTGCAAAAGAAAACAGGAATTACTCGTCTGTTTCAAAACTCCAAATAACATTTATCAAAACTAGTATTAATGATTGGAATGTTTTCAGTTTTGGATTTTTTTGGTGCTATATTTGTTTAAAACACGTTCGCAGGTTTTCTTCGCTGCATTGTGCAAAGGAAAACAGGAATTACTCGTCTGTTTCCTGCTCCAACAGGCATATATCAAATAGCACTTATGATAATATGCTTGGCGGTTTTATACATTGAGTAGCTAAGTCAATGTTTTTTTCAACCAGGAGCTTATCGTTACTCTAACGATTATAATATAAGGCCTTTTAAGAACAGTAAAAGAGCATCGTTTTACCGATCTTGTCTTCGACTCTTTCAGAAGATTATCGTTCATTCAGAGGAGTTATAATTATTAAAAATGTTGTTTATGCGCAGAGGTTTCTCTTCCATCTGTGCCAGAACAAATTTAATACTATGGAAACTGCAGTTTATTTTTAACAATTAACAGTGACTAAAATGTTTGAACATTTAGCAGCTTGTTAAATGTGCTTGACTGAGGCGGCTTTCGTGCCCAGATCAGTCATATCATGAGTTCGCAAAGCGTTCACTCCGATGCGCGTGTAATATTAAATATTACATAAACAATATTAAATAACAATATACACATTAGCTTGAAATTGATTGCTCATAAACAAGTTTGAAATGCCCGCATTCTCCACCAATGTAAAGACTCTGGGTCGGTTCTGATCAGGGGGGGATTTGCATATCATAATTAATAATTGATAATTAATAATTATTCATACAGATTTGGATCAGACCGGTCTTACATGTTAATTTATTAATTTTACCCATATGCATACATGTGCATCCCCGCAATCAACCACAAATTAATTGTTATTGATTGCAAGGACCACGTTTTACAAGACAGGTAAAATCAATTAGCTCAATTAAGTTATATAGCTTGTGAAAACGAATTCTGTGGCCACTAGAATCTGCCTTCCCTGCTATATAACCAAATACCCTCTTAGGTATTTATAGTTCTGTAAAGCGTGTAGCTTTAAATTGACATTTCATTGACCCGTATCATGAGCAAGACAATCAGTCAAGGTAAGCATATTTTGTATTTAATAAAGTTACTACTTAAGCATTCACTACGTTACAATGATACATGTATTTACAAACATTAAAACACAAACTAAGACGACGCAGAGCGTTTAGACAATGGATACGCGCGAGTTAAGTGAGTTGGAGAGAGAGAGAGAGAGAGTGAGAGAGAGAGTGAGTTGTGAGAGAGAGAGAGTTACGTTCATCAAAACAGTCAGTTAACCTTTCTGGACACCACCAAAAACATTTTCTTAATGCTTCTTAGAAGCTCTAAAAGAAGGTATACTTGCAAGGCACATTGGGTCTGTGTGAGTCGTGGGCTCGTTGCTCGGCCCGTTCGGGCCACGTGTCGGCTGGGGGCGCGCCTGTCCGGCGCGCGTGCCTCACGTGAAGCGCGGTCGCGGCACGTTTGCGCGGCCCGTCCCGGCTCGTTCATGGCTGCTTTGTTCCGTGGGGAGTCACGTGGCGTTCGTCGGCATTTAGCGCCAGTGTTTGAAAGGCTGAGAGTTTTTGAGGTGACGTTACCCGAGGAGATAGTTCGGCAGAGTCCACTTCCTTTCCTGGAAGACGAACTTGGTAGTCCACTTGAGGAAAAGATGAAACTTTTAGACGAACAAAAGGAAAGATCCATCGTTGGATCAGAGTCCCGTGAGGTTTACATGTTGAGCGCTGGAAAGTTCAGAAGAGAGACAGGGCGGACCTGCGTTCTCACATTTATCACCTTGGAGAAATCCATCCCCTTCCTGTTGGCTTGAGCCAATCGGAGAGTGGATGTTGCACGCGGGAAGCTTTCTTTTGTTCCTCAGCGCGCGCTTCTCGTGGAAGGGGGTGTGTTAAATGAGGGTTTTGCAATAGCAATTTGATCTTCATTGGCAGTACAACGAATTAAAAATACACTTTACTTTACATCTCTATGCATATTCGAGTGTTTCATTCAATAAGCATTCTAGAGATATCAAGGAACATTATGTTATATCAAAGGAATATACACTTATGTTTCAAATGCATGACGAAGGTATTTTTTAAGCATACCACCACAAGCCCGTACTACCCCCAGAAGCAATGGGCTAGCAGAGAAATCTGTGCAAACTGCAAAGATGCTGCTAGAAAAGGCTAAAGCTGACAAAAGTGATCCACACCTCAGTCTCCTGGAGTGTCGCAACAGCCCCGTTGATGGTTTCAAGTCCCCAGCCCAGCTGTTGATGAGTCGCCGATTGCGGTCGACCTTAACGAATACCCACCAGCAGCTCATGCCAAAGTCGTCAGCAGGAAGGATGTCAGAGCAAGGAGGTTGCACAAACAACAGAATCAGAAAAGCTATTACGACAGATCGGCTAGACCTTATCTCAGCTCAAGGAAGGACAGCCAGTTGAGTACGGGAGCAAGGATACTGGAAACCAGCCGTTATTGTCAGAACAGCTGACACTGAGAGGTCATACCATGTGCGTACTCCTGATGGACGGGAATATCGACGAAACAGACGCCACCTCCTGGACACAAAGGAACCCCAGGACAGTTCGGACATATTCTCAGGGCATGATGGTGCTGAGCTGTGTGAAACACACATTAACAGTGCACCACACAATGGTAAACACAC
>NW_024121205.1:31634-64077 GCF_016745375.1 Pimephales promelas | reverse complement strand
TCTGCTAGGTATTCTGATTAATTATTTTGTCATTTTGCCTCCACGTTTCCCCAATTGCGCGCGAGCTTCTTCTCCTCTCCATACGGTAATCTCTCTACTGTGCGACAGAGAGTTGCGTGGGTATGATGCAATCGTTAGCCTACTTTCACTAAAACTGCTTCTATGGGGCCATAACATAAGCTACAAGGTAATGGAGCATTTTATACATTATCGTGTTTCTTTAGAAATAAATAAAGGACAAATGGGGTCTTCAAATGCCTCAGATGTAAAGTTATTCACTGTCAAAGTGACGCCAAAATGAATGGGAGTCAATGGGAATGCTAACGCAAGTGAAGTTCTGCTACAAGATGGCAGCTCCCGCGAGGCTTCAACTTCCGGTCGATGGATTACCCCCTTGGTTACAACAGGGTAGGGGCCAACTAGTGTAGGGAGAACGTGAACCCATCTGTTGTTCCTTTGAAACATGCTCTTTTTGTACTTTATTTGGTTCGCCGTGAAAACGGCATTTGTCTGTAGACAAATGGCCCACAACAATGAGCATGCGCTCACTGTTGCAGGCCTGTTTGCAATAATAAAATCCCCAGCCGCCTGAACTGAACAGGAAGCTGTGGGAAATATTTTGTCTGGAATGGGCCATCTAACACAGGGGGGCCTAATACCATTGCATTGTGATTTGTGCACATACTAAGTGTTGGACTGACTGCACAGGCTTTTTCCTGGGGGAAAGTCAGTGTAACAACTGGGAGGGCGCCGCCTAGTGAAGGAGGCTGTGAACGCGTGTGTTGTGATTGTGAAACATACTCTTTTTTGCTTTCCGTGGGTTGCCATGACAACATCATTTGTTTGTAAAGGCACGCAGTGCTTAGAGCCTGTTGACAATAATAAAATCTCCCGCCGCCTGAGTTAGACAGGGAGCTGTGAGAAGTGTCAGGTGATATAGAGCAGTGACTGTCTGTGGTGGCGTATGCTCCGTAGCCGTGATAGTGTGCGGCATGATGAACAGTGTCATAAAGAGAAACAGGAATTCAGCAATTTCTCCAAGATCGTTTCCCTGCGGGTCTCTCCCCTTCCACGCTTAAGGTGTACGTGGGTGCCATTGCGGCATTCCACGCACCGTTAAGTGATGAGCCTCTGGGGAGGCACCAGTGGTCATTCGGTTTCTCCGTGGTACTTGGAGCATTAGGCCGGCAACCAGGTCCAGGGTTCCTGCCTGGGACCAGGCAATAGTTCTGAAGGGTTATCCCTGGCCCCCTTCGAACCTTTAGAGTCGGCTTCGCCTAAGGACTTAACGCTAAAAAATTTTTTTCTCTTAGCCATTACCTCACTTAAGAGGGTGGGAGATCTCCAAGCCCTGGCAGTAAAGCCAGCTTGCTTGGAGTTTGCCCCTGGCAGAGTGAAGGCCTTTTTGCACCCGAGTCCGGGCTACGTGCCTAAAGTTCCCTCGAATATGGCTCGTTCTACAGTCCTTCAGGCATTCCATCCTCCACCTCATGTGTCGGTGGAAGAAGAGAGGCTTCATTTGCTCTGCCCCGTCAGAGCTTTGAGCTTGTACCAGTACCAGTTATTAGTATGTTTTGGGTCACCTAAGAAGGGGCTCCCGGCAACCAAGCAGACTATTAGTAACTGGATTGTCCAGGCTATTACTGAGGCTTACAAGGTACGCGGCTATCCTTCACCTTTAGCCTTAAGGGCTCATTCAAATAGAAGCATGGCTTCCTCTAGTGCCCTCCTGACGGGAGTACCTCGACAGGAGATCTATGAGGCAGCTGGCTGGGCTACTCCACATACTTTTATCAGGTTCAACAGTCTTCACCTTCCAAGTACACCTGGAGCACATGTGCTTAGTCCATGCTGAGTGCCTAAAACAGCTTCACTCCGAGACAGGCCTATTCGGTGCGTGGCCTAGTGGGCACTCGTTCCCCAAAGTGTCGATTCTCGACGCAGTGTAGAGTTCCCTCGATAGGGAACGTCTCGGGTTATGACTATAACCCTTGTTCCCTGAGAAGGGAACGAGACACTGCGTCGTTCTGCCACGCCCCTTGAGGCCTTAGAGCGTCTTGCTTCATTGCGAGGCTAGTGTGTGTTGTGACAGCGTCACTTTTATACTTCCGGGCATGCCGTCACATGTTACGTCACGACGCAACACCAATCAGGATCGGATTAGTTTCATTCATACTTCAGAAGCGCACACTTAGGGAGCGTCCCCAAAGTGTCGATTCTCGACGCAGTGTCTCGTTTCCTTCTCAGGGAACAAGGGTTATAGTCATAACCCGAGACGTTTTCCTTGCTTAAAACCCTGGTCTTAAAGTAAAAAGATGAAAAGTAGTATTTAATTAAATACATTTATGGTGAGATTACTACATTTTATTGAATTAAATGCATTTATGGTGAAACTATTAAATTTTCAGGTCAATCTGTGTTCATTTTGACAACAAACCATGCGCTATCACTTTAATTCAGCGTTTGCAGCACAGCAAAAATAGACTCGGTGTGGAAACGATCGCTGCACTGCTGTATACGCACCGCACCTGGAACGGATCATTGAAAAGGCACAAGGGGCCAGGGGCTCCATACGCACTGCTAATGGGGTATTCATGAAACAGGCATAAGAAGGCATCAAGGCATAACCGAATCCAATTTTAACTTCGCTTCTTGTCTCCTGAGATACCTTCTTCTGATTGATTTTCAAAGGCAGCAAATCAGTTTTATGAGGAACTTTTGTGCGAAAATGCGGCCTGCAAAGTCAATAGGCGAGTTTGACTTAATGTAGTGCTGCTCAGACCAATTAGTGCCTGACAAACGCAAAGAAAGTTTGTCCAATTTTGATGATTATGTGTGCCATCAAAGTACCATGAGAGCAAGACAAGACCAGCTGCCTGGATCAGGCGCTGCAGTTGATATTACTTTTTCCTTATTGGCTAGATTCTCTGATGACAACAATGACGTGTGTTTCATGTTTATTCTGTTGAGCTCACACACAATAACAGCAACTCTATAGCAAGCAGTTGACAGAGCTGTATAGAACTAAAATGCTGTTCTTCCTCTGAGCCAGCCAAAACTAAACTGTCAATCATATATCAACATCAAATCTCAAAATACTATGGACAATACGGTGCTTTGTCAACACTATTCAATGTTGATTAAAACAGCCCCCCACCTCCAAATCTATGCCTGTGCATATAACTGTGGATATAAGCACACATGCCCAATGTTTGAATGTGTTTCTGAGCTCAGAGAACAGGTCCCACCCCCCACTTTTGCCCAAGATATCATGTCAGTCAAACTTAGAATCCAACTCCCAATGAATGCGTCTCAAATCTTCTGATGCAAATGAAGCCGCTTTATTTCACTTGCTCTCTCACTCTTTTTTCCCCCTTTGTCTCAAGGTAGATGTGAGTATCAGAAATAACAATCTTCCAATTCATTAATAGTGTCTTGGAGAGAGTAGAAATGACAGAGGAAGCCAAAAAGAAAATAGAGTGTTTGAAAACAATGAACAAGACAGGACCATGAGCGGCGAAGGCCGTGATCCCCCTGCGAGATCCGAGGAGAAAATAAATTTGCTCTAATTTCCTAATGGAGAACAAGCTTGTTAACTATCGTTCTGCTAATTTTCTTTCCTCCCTTTTGCCTCACTCGGTGTGTGCTCTTTGTAATCTCTGAGGTCAGTTGGCTTTACCCAGAATTCTTAGAATCTACACACCATGGGATCCATACTGCAGAGAAGAAACACACAAAGAGATTGTGTGGCATTACAGGCAAATGAAAGTCTGTATACCACAGAAGTGGTACATAGAGAAATTAAGAACAAAGTGCACTGAGTTTCAGCAGGCACTTAATGAAAGTTTTTTTTAGGGTCAAACGCATTACTTGCCTGCAGTAATTAATCAGTTTGTTTGCAGCTTCTGTTCCTTACTGAATATCAAATACAGAAGCGGGTATCCATTCTCTTTGCTCTCATTCAAGAAACTTTTTTTTGTCTTTTTTTAAAGCTCTTTGTTTGCTCTGCTTGTTTTTAGGGCTGCAAAATGTGTGCCAAATGTGACAGATGTAGGCACGCAGAGAATAAAGCTATATCTTAAATTTGATCTTGGGACAATTAGATTAGAAAAGATTATATTTAGGTTTATATTCAAATATTACATCTTTGATTGAAGACTAGGGTGTCATGTCAAATCCGAGAATGGTTTGAGACATGGTTGATATCTTTTCATTTTACATTTTACATGTATTCATTTAGCTGATGATTTTAACGAAAGCGACTTACAATTGCTATATATGTCAGAGGTCGCATGCCTCTGGAGCAACTAGGGGTTAAGTGTCTTTCTCAGGGACACATTGTTGTCTCACAGTAGATTCAAACCCAGGTCTCTCACACCAAAGGCATGTGTAGTATCCATTGCACCATCACCACCCATACAATTTTCAGAAGCAGATGAGAAAAATCTGCAAAGCAAATGGTTATTATTTGCTCTTTGTTTAATCTCATTGCTGTCTAAAATAAAAGAATGAGATCTCCTTTGCGATTTTTTGTATTTCAGAGAGAAATTAATGTCTTTATGTCATGTGTTAAGCTTGAAGCCGAAAGAGCAGAAATAAAGGGAACACAGAACATGGTGTTTAGACACAGTGGGATGTCATGGCTTAAAGCTCCTCTGACCGCGGGTTAGTGATTCGGCTATGAAGTCTGTGCAGCAGGGGGATATGACTGTAAATGTAGAGCAGCTTTTAGTCACATAGATAAATCCATGTTTGAGATTCAGAGGGATTAAAGTCTAACAAAAACTTCCACTGTTCCTCTCTGACCAGAACCAGCTCACTTTTGAGAGATACCATACATAATTTACCTTCTAAATGTACCTTTACAAGATGTACTTGAGGTAAATTAAATAGGTCATTGCAGATAAATGATGTGTGCAGGTGTTATAATAACCTCTTCTTATCTGGAAAATGGCCAAAAAGTCACTTTATTTAAAAGCATATATAGACTGTAGACTAAACTAATTATTAAAAGTTTGTGATCGGTACAATTTTAATGAAATATTAATACATATTTTCTGGTTTAATATATTTTAAAATGTCATTTATTTTAAAATTAATTTAAAAAAAGAGATCTCTAAGGTATTCTGGTTGCTAAAAATATCTTTAGTTCCTTCATTTGTAACTGTATGACAATTTGAATTACTAAAACAGTATGAAAATGTATCATTTATTTCACCTGTAAGTCTGGTTGCAAACATCTAAGATATAATGCATCCCAGTGCTTATTAAAAAGCATCATCCTAATGCATGTACAGGCTTTAAGTACATCATTACTGAACAGGAATCATCAGAAATCAACTCTTTGAAGGATGAACAATTTAGGACACTCTGTATTAGAGCAACAGCAAGTTTATTACGACTGTGTCCTTTTGAAGTTGTTTTTAGCAGCTTGAGAGCAAAGTGTCAGCCTGATAACAGCAGCTGTCTCTCCCTGAGGGGTGTGATGCAGATTAAGGGTGGATTAGTTGCTCTTGGCCATGTTGCATGTGTTGTAATTGCAGGGATGATAGTGGCCAGTCACCAAAGGCGCCGCCTGCTTGTTCAAAAGGGCCCTTGTGTCTCCAGAGTTTGGTCCTCTTAAGCACCTTGCAAATTAAATCGGCCTTTCTCGGCTACATGCAGCTTAATTTACTGCTGATTGCTTGAGGCTTCTTTTAAAGATTAAAAAGAGAAATCGACAGTTCAGACTCTGAATTATGATTGGATAAACCACAATTGATATGTTGTAAAATTGGTGATATGTACTCTATACTGTTTAAAAAATTTGGAGTTGGCACTTACTTTTTTCCTGAAAGAAGTCTCTTATGTTCACCAAAGCTATGTATGTATATGATACTATGGAAGTCAGTGGGTCCCATCGGTTACCCATATTCTTCAAAATATGTTCTTTTGTGTTCCGCAGAATAAATCAATTTATACAGGTTTGGAACAACTTGAGAATGAGTAAATGATTACAGAATTGAAGTTTTTTTTGTGACCTGTCCAAAGTCAAAATGCGTGTTTGACCGGCTGTGGCTGGATGTAATTGACTGGCGAGAGTTGCCACTTGTAGGCGAGGTGGAGCTGAAAACGGAGACGGAAAATTTTAGCTTCCCATAGTGACTCTTGCACTGCATTTGCTTTACTTTACCACAGCTGAAGTGAAATAAATGCAAAATTTGTCAAATACACAGACTTTCCAGAGACATTTTTATTCACTGCTGAATACAGCTAGCCTGGATGCCAGCCCGAACCCTGCCCACAACATTATTTGGTTGGGAAGTTCAGTCTGGACTCGATCCATTGAGGAGAAATTATGATCAGTCAAAAAATGAACGGGCCAATCAGATTGCCAGGGCGGGCTTTATACGATGATGGACAGATGATCTGCAGGGACGTAATTGTCACAGGTCAGGGCGGGCCAATCTGACCTGCACCCACCCCTGAGACCCGATGAGAGACAAGAGGAATTAATTAAAACAAGGTTTTTATTAAGGATAAAAATTATTTCAGAAGAATGCAGGGTCAGGGCTGCTCTGTGTCAACTTGTCCAGGAGTCAATCAGGAGGAATTTACAGCACTTATTTATTTTTTTTTTGCAGGCTGGTGGTCACGAACTTGCTTTCAGGAAACTTCAGGCTGGAGTTGCTCCCTACAAGGCCATCAGGCGAGTATACAGGCACGGAATCCTCTGGAAGGCGTTCTTTAAGACACAGAGCTTATGGCGTACAAGTTCCAGGCTGGAGGTCTTCGCCTGAAGGTTTCGCTGCAAGCAGACAGGGGAGTGTACAGCCACGTAATCTCTTCCTTAAGTGTCAGCTGGAGGACTTATGACTGAAGGTTTCATTGCAGAGTTAGACAGGTGAGTGTACAGGCAGGTAATTCTCTTTGCTGACAGGGCCAACAGACAGAGAGCTTTCAGTGGGGGAGCTTCACTGCAAGCATACAGGCGAGTATACAGGTACGTGATCTCTTCATTAAGTGTCAGACGGAGAACTTACTGCTGAAGGTTTCACTGCAGAGTTAGACAGGTGAGTATACAGGCAGGTAATTCTCTTTGCTGACAGGGCCAACAGACAGAGAGCTTTCAGCGGGGGAGCTTCACTGCAAGCAGGCAGGTGAGTATACAGGTATGCAATTTTCTTCACTGGCTGGTCAACAGACACAGAGCCCACAGCAGGGGAACTTCACTGCAAAGCAGACAGGCGAGTATATGGGTGTGTAATTCTCTTCACTGGTAGGGCCAACGAACACAAGCTCTCAGCAGGGGAGCCTCTCTGCAAAGCAGACAGGTGAGTGTACAGACACACAATTTCTTCTTTAAGTGTCAGAGAACTTATGGATGAAGGTTTCGCTGCAGAGCAGGCAAGCGAGTATACAGGTACGTACTTTTCTTCACTGGCGGGGTCAACAGACAGGGCTTACAGCAGAGGAGGTTTTACTGCAAAGCAGGCACATACTTCTCTTCAAGTGTCAAACAGAGGACTTACGGTTTGAGGTTTTACTGCAAAGCAGATGGGCAAGTATGCAGGCACGTACTTCTCTTCACTCGCAGGGTCAACAGACACAGGGCTCACAGCAGGGGAGATTTTACTGCAAAGCAGACAGGTGTATGCAGGTACGTACTTCTCTTTAAGTGTCAAACAGAGGACTTACGCCTGGAGGGTTTACTGCAAGCAGACAGGCAAGTATGCAGGTACGTAATTCTCTTTAAGTGTCAACCAGAGGACTTATGGCTGGAGGGTTTACTGCAAAACAGACAGGCAAGTATGCAGGCACGCATCTTCACTGGCAGGGTCAACAGACACAGGGCTCACAGCAGGGGAGATTTTACTGCAAAGCAGGCAGGCAAGTATGCAGGCACGTACTTCTCTTTAAGTGTCAACCAGAGGACTTACGGCTGGAGGGTTTACTGCAAAACAGACAGGTAAGTATGCAGACACGTACTTCCCTTCACTGGCAGGGTCAACACACACAGGGCTCACAGCAGGGGAGATTTTACTGCAAAGCAGACAGGTGAATATGCAGGCACACAACTTCCTCTTTAAGTGTCAAACAGAAGACTTACGGCTGGATGGTTCACTGCAAAGCAGACAGGTGAGTTTACAAGCACATAATCTCTTCTTTAAGTGTCAGACAGATAACTTACAGCTGGAGATTTCTCTGCAAAGCGGACGGATACATTCACTACGCGTCTCTCTTCACAGTGGGCTGCCAGATAAATACACTCAATGGTCTGTGGAGTAAAACAGTGTTAGCCTCTTCCTCTACAGTCAGAATGTGATAGAAAACTCAGGTAAGAAATGGACATCCAGCGGGTTTAGTTTCATACTTCACACAGTAAGCAGTGCATCACATCACTTCATCTCAGCAATTCAACACTCAGTGGGAAATACACATATATATGGCCGTTACCCATCTCCTGACCTGGCTTTCACATCAAAGGTCTCACTGACATGAGAGAGGCAGATGTAAATTGATTTAGACCACTCACTATTACTCACAAACAATCTTCTATCCCGTGGTTACCTCCTTCCCATTGAATCAGCCTGCTTGTCCTCCAATTCACAGTACTGTGCCCATTTGCCAGCTGTTTGGTCTGTACCTCCTCCTTTTATCTTCCTTTGGTCACTACCCTGTCCCAATCGCAAGGCTTGTTTCCCCCATGCGCAGCTGTTAGCGATCTTTGGCTGATCACCCCATTGTCGGGGATGTTTGCGCTACCCTGGAACTAGCCCGGTGTCCCATTGTTATGGGTCCGGCGGGAGGCAAAACTCGGAGAACATTAGTTCCGTCTTGAGAAAGGAATGAATTTTGTCACCCCGTGACATAATCATCACGTTATCAAAGAGCGCTTATGCGCTTAACTGGTTTCCCTCAAAGGTGACTGCAGCTGGAGAATTGAGATGTATAGATTCCGCTGTCGCTGTCTGCAAAACAGACAGATTTTGCTCATCTCAAACAAGCCTGTTGTATGTGTCACAGTGGGTTTTGTCTTGTTCCTTGTCTGTCATGTCATTCCCTGTTTGTATTCATTTACCATATATTTCAATATATTGAAAGTGGCAATCGTTTGTATATTTTGCAATATATTACAATATATTTAATATATTGTATAATACAAAGTATTAGTATCATTGGTATATTATTATTAGGGATGTCCCAGGGATCAGGGATCAGGTTTTTTTGCCCTCGAGTCCGAGTCATTTGATGTTTAGTATCTGCCGATACCGAGTCCCGATCCGATACTTCTATAATATATACAAAAAAGAATAAAGAAGAGCGAAAAGACAGATCCAGATTCCAAGATGTTCCTTATTTTAATTTAATTCGTCTTATTTTAACATTTGACAACTCTGTTAACAAACAGAGCACTTCTGTTAGGTAGCTTGAACAATCAGGTAATAAACATAAATTCTTCACTTTTGGACTTTAGTGCAAAAGTAGGCCTATATATATATATATATATATATATATATATATATATATATATATATATAAAGTCTAATATAAAAACAAATAGCACGCATTGTGATCCTTTGTGCTATCTTGGCTGTCATGTCCTGCGGCCCATCTCACAATCAAGGGGCATTTTTCTCTCAAAACCGCATCAGGTTTGTTGTGTTAAATGTAGCCTTTTTCTTTTTTGAGATCCCAAGTTTACATATCTCACAGTTTGCTATGGTAATGTTGTTGTCATCAACTTTAAAATTTTAAGCATAAATATACTGATAAAGATACTGTCAGCAGTATTGACAGCAAAATAGACCACCGAATATTTCGTTCTGTATAGACAGCTACTGAAAGGTATCGATCCATATTGCAATATTTGAAAATTGATATTTATTTATTAGGGGCCAAGCACCGAAGGTGCGGAGGCACCTATTGTATCTGTGCCGGTTCTTATTATTAGGGGCCAAGCACCGAAGGTGCGGAGGCACCTATTGTATCTGTGCCGGTTCTTATTATTATTATTATTATTATTCTTCTTCCGACTGGGCGTCTATGGCAGCCCATAGACCGGTTTGCGGGAAAGTTGTTTTGGTTTGACATTCTGATAGAGGACAGTCCCAACTTTAAATACACCAATTTTGGTGTCTCTAACTCATTCCCTCTAGCGCCACCAACTGTCCAAAGTTTCACTTTTATTATGCTAATAACTTTTGAACCGTAAGGCCTATCAACAAAATTCTTTTTTCCTCTTGTTCCTGAGCTCATGCCGATTCGATCGCACCCTATGACGTCATTTTCCGTCATAAAAAAACGGCCGCCATTTTGAATTTTCAAAAAAACCTACTTTTGCGAACTCGTCCTAGACGGTTTGTCCGATTTTCACCAAAATCGCACCGGATCATCTCCAGGCAGTGCTGACAAAAAGTTATGGAATTCAAGATGATTCGAATAACCGTTTTCGATAAACGCGTAAACAAAATTTACGTAGCGCTTGCGAAAACAGACGTGAGGTTGTATCTCCGCAACGCTTACTCGTTTTCACACCAAACTTGGTACGTGTTATCACAAGCATGACCTGAGGCTACGTGCTGCGTTTCGGCGCAGTGCCACCTAGTGGTCCGGAGATATGAAAAATGGCTATTTTTGCTCGTAACTTCTGAACGGTTTGTCCAAAAATCATAAATTTGGTCTCGTTAGATTCAGGGCGTCATGCCGAGTCCACCGATATGCAATTTTCCCAGAACGGCCATTTTGGCTGTCGGCCATTTTGAATTATGTGCTAAAATGCTGTATTTTTTGAACGCATGAACGAATTGTTACGAAACTCGGTATGGGTCATCAGTACAATGCCCTGAAGGAGCCTGAGAAGTTTCGAAACAGCGCCACCTAGTGGTGAATTTTTTTTTCAAACGCTTATAACTTTGGGTGTGGTACACTTATTTTCACGGGAGTCATCTTTTTGAGTTCCTGAATCGTTGCCGAGTCCAACGATACTAAACATGCTGGGTTTCGTGTTACGGTTGGTGTAGCGTAGCGATTTAGCGCGAAAAAAACACTTGGCGATATCTTCAAAACCGCTGTTCCGATCGAGACGAAACCACCGCCAAAAACACGGAATCATAGCTCGTTAACTAAACGCTAATGCCCAAATGCGAAAATATTGATAGTAAGGGGTAGTAAAATTCAAACAAAGTCATGTGTCAGTCATTTTTTACGTGTTTTTTCATATAAATGTTTATAACTCGGAAGTGAATTGAGATATTTGCACCAAAATTGACACACATATGTATGGGGTCACTCTGAGGACACATAAAAAAAATTGTGGGACTGAGCCTCTTGGTGGCGCTATAATAGAACAAAACGTGAAATTCCCATTGACTTCAATAGAGTTTTGTGAATTAAAATTCTATACTAAACAAATGCATTGGTGTAATATTACAAAACTCAGTGTGTGCCATAAGCAGCATGCCCTGAAGGTACTCAAAAGATTTTGAGACAGCGCCACCTGTTGGTCAAAAGTTATAATTAATTTCTGAGAACGCTAATAACTTTTGAATAAATTTGCCTATTGCAATGAAACTGATCTTAATAGATTCCTTGGGTTATGCCGAAAACATAGATATCAGGTTTTCCATAATCAGACAAACTTCCTGTTCGCCATCTTTATTTCTTTGAAAAACCTTCTTTTTCGAACTCCTCCTAGACCGTTTGTCCGATTTTCACGAAAATTGAATCGTATCATCTCCAGACCGTGCCGACTAAAAGTTATGAATTGCACGATGATAGACAAAACCGTTTTCGTATACCACAGCGTCAAAATTTAGGCATGCTGCCAAAATTACTATTTAGGCTTTATCTCTGCAATGCCTTCACATTTTGACACCAAACTTTGCATGTGTCATTGTCACCTCACTCTGACCACATCACATCTATTTCGTAACTGCGCCACCTATTGTTCGAAAGTGATAACCCATTAAATCATCTTATAAGTTAATGTTTATGTGATTTTCTTAGCCATTTGCCCAAAGTTCTCTCAAAATGCCCTTAATTGCTCCTTGCTGCAGTTGGTCTGCCACTCCTTGCCATTTTGGCATATGTTGCCGCTTCTTGCGCTTGGCCCCGGTAATGGCTGCTTGCAGCTATATTTATTATTATTATTATTATTATTCTTCTTCCGACTGGGCGTCTATGACAGCCCATAGACCGGTTTGCGGGAAAGTTGTTTTGGTTTGACATTCTGATAGAGGACAGTCCCAACTTTAAATACACCAATTTTGGTGTCTCTAACTCATTCCCTCTAGCGCCACCAACTGTCCAAAGTTGCACTTTTATTATGCTAATAACTTTTGAACCGTAAGGCCTATCAACAAAATTCTTTTTTCTTCTTGTTCCTGAGCTCATGCCGATTCGATCGCACCCTATGACGTCATTTTCCGTCATAAAAAAATGGCCGCCATTTTGAATTTTCCAAAAAACCTACTTTTGCGAACTCGTCCTAGACGGTTTGTCCGATTTTCACCAAAATCGCACCGGATCATCTCCAGGCAGTGCTGACAAAAAGTTATGGAATTCAAGATGATTCGAATAACCGTTTTCGATAAACGCGTAAACAAATTTTACGAAGCGCTTGCGAAAACAGACGTGAGGCTGTATCTCCGCAACGCTTAATCCTATTCAGACCAAACTTGGTACATGTTATCACAAGCATGACCTGAGGCTACATGCAGCGTTTCGGCGCAGCGCCACCTAGTGGTCCGGAGATATGAAAAATGGCTATTTTTGCTCGTAACTTCTGAACGGTTTGTCCAAAAATCAAAAACTTGGTCTCGTTAGATTCAGGGCATCATGCCGAGTCGACCGATATCCAATTTTCCCAGATCGGCCATTTTGGCTGTCGGCCATTTTGAATTATGTGCTAAAATGCTGTATTTTTTGAACGCATGAACGAATTGTTACGAAACTCGGTATGGGTCATCAGTACGATGCCCTGAAGGAGCCTGAGAAGTTTCGAAACAGCGCCACCTAGTGGTGAATTTTTTTTCCAAACGCTTATAACTTTGGGTGTGGTACACTTATTTTCACGGGAGTCATATTTTTGAGGTCCTGAATCGTTGCCGAGTCCAACGATACCAAATATGTCGGGTTTCGTCTCACGGATGGCGTAGCGTAGCGATTTAGCGCGAAAAAAACACTTGGCGATATCTTCAAAACCGCTGTTCCGATCGAGACGAAACCACCGTCAGAAACACGGAATCATAGCTTGTTAACTGAATGCAAATGCCCAAATGCGAAAATATTGATAGTAAGGGGTAGTAAAATTCAAACAAAGTCATGTGTCAGTCATTTTTTACGTGTTTTTTCATATAAATGTTTATAACTCGGAAGCAAATTGAGATATTTTCACCAAAATTGACACACATATGTATGGGGTCACTCTGAGGACACATAAAAAAAATTGTGGGACTGAGCCTCTTGGTGGCGCTATAATAGAACAAAACGTGAATTTCCCATTGACTTCAATACAGTTTTGTGAAATACAATGCTATACTAAACAAATGCTTTGGTCTAACATTACGAAACTCAGTGTGTGCCATAAGCAGCATGCCCTGAAGGTATTCAAAAGATTTTGAGACAGCGCCACCTGTTGGTCAAAAGTTATAATTAATTTCTGAGAACGCTAATAACTTTTGAACAAATTTGCCTATTGCAATGAAACTGATCTTAATAGATTCCTTGGGTTATGCCGAAAACATAGATGTCAGGTTTTGCATAATCAGCTAAACTTCCTGTCCGCCATCTTTATTTCTTTGAAAAACCTTCTTTTTCGAACTCCTCCTAGACCGTTTGTCCGATTTTCACGAAAATTGAATCGTATCATCTCCAGACGGAGCCGAATAAAAGTTATGGATTGCGTGACGATAGACAAAACCGTTTTCGTATACCACAGCATCAAATTTGAGGCATGCTGCCAAAATGACTATTTAGGCTTTATCTCTGCAATGCCTTCACATTTTGACACCAAACTTTGTATGTGTCATTGTCACCTCACTCTGACCACATCACATCTATTTCGTAACTGCGCCACCTATTGTTCGAAAGTGATAACCCATTAAATCATATTATAAGTTAATGTTTATGTGATTTTCTTAGCCATTTGCCCAAAGTTCTCTCAAAATGCCCTTAATTGCTCCTTGCTGCAGTTGGTCTGCCACTCCTTGCCATTTTGGCATATGTTGCCGCTTCTTGCGCTTGGCCCCGGTAATGGCTGCTTGCAGCTATATTTTTTTAATTATATTCATATCAGAATTTGTCAAACAGACTTCAGCCATCAACATTTAATTTATCAATATGTATTTGTGTACAAAATAACATATAAACATATTTTCCTATTCTATTTTGCCTGGAAACACTTCCAACGCTTGTGTGTCGCGTGAAAAAAGGCGTCGGTTCTATTTCTGGCATGCACGCGGTTTCCACGCGGCTCATGTGCGCCTGATATGCGCGTGTCACTCAGGCAGTGTGCAAGCTCTAACCAGTTAACATGGGAGCCGAAATAAAAACGGACACGACGTACAGTAATAGCTGGCTGTTTTGAATGAGACGACCCAGTTACTGTGAACGGGGAGCCCTTTATGAACATTCTGTGACGCGCGAGCAGTGCCGGGGACAGTGTATCTGTTAAGAGTGAGCGCTCGTTAGTGGGAGACACACATAACCTGATTTATACGAGGTTGAACTGGCCGAGTGACAAAGCGGGCATAAGATGGACACGAACGCGAGATTGCGGGCGAATTTAAAAACATTAAATTAAAAACATTAAAATTAAAAACATGCAACAACACAGCAGCAAAACAGCAGTGCAGTCTAAATGGATTTTATGCAGAAAACTATCAGCCCAACGTCCACATTCAGACGGATCATCTTCAAAGCGATCAATATCCTGCTAAAAACATCAGTTGGTCGGCTCACTTGAGTTGAATATTTAGTCAAAAGAGTAAAGTCAAAAGAGTAAACTTTACGTACCAGGTGATCATCACGGAATTGTATTGGCGTACGGTTGCTTCTAGCATATTACACAAAAACAAACCAACTACAAAGAAGAGCATGTAGGTTATGGTTATCACAAGCCGCACAAATCCACATTACAAGCATTTACCTAGCCTACCTGGGGGAACAGAACAGCATGCACATCACCGCAGCGCAAGGGGTGGAGCTAGCAATGACACATGACTAGGTGGCATAAACAGTCTTTAAATAGGCCAAGGACAGCGGCCGACAGGCTGCCACATCTATCTCTCATGTGACAGCCACAAATAATATGGCGGGGTCTAACCCGCTCTGCCACATATATAAACCACACGGTATTAAAGAGAAAGCTCGCACAATGGATCCAAGTAAAGTAGTTTACAAATGTGTCTACTGCAGCTTGGTATACGCAACAATTGAAGGTATTAGAAGACATGTTTGTCGTAAGACTTTTATAGTAAAAATTTGGCATATCAACAGTGATCAGCAATATATGGAAGATCGTTTCCACCATAGAATGAAAAATAAAAAAGGTAATTGCGACTTTTTTTCTCAGAATTGCGAGATGTAAAGTCAGAATTGCGAGATATAAAGTCAGAATTGCGTGATATAAAGTCACAATTGCAAGATATAGTCAGAATTGCATGATATAAAGTCGCAATTGCGTGTTATAAAGTCAGAATTGCGAGATATAAAGTCAGAATTGTGTGATATAAAGTTACAATTGCATGTTATTAAGTCAGAATTGCGAGATATAAAGTCAGAATTGCTAGATATAAAGTTGCAATTGCGTGTTATAAAGTCAGAAATGCATGATATAATGTCAGAATTGTGAGATTGAAACTATTCTGAGGGGAAAAAAGTATTTTTTAGAATTTCAACATATAAACTCGTAATTATGTGTTATAAAGTCAGAATTGCGAGATGTAAACTCACAATTGTGAGAAAAAGTCAGAATTGTGAAATAAAAAGTCGCACTTCTGTCTTTTTTTCTCAGAATTGCGACTTTGGTAACACTTTATTTTACGACCCGCAAACAACTGTGTAAGTACACTGAAATTACGGTGTATGTTTCTGTAATTATAGTGTACTTCCGTGTAGGTATAAGGGAACAATATGTTAAGTTTTGGGTAATAAAGGGGTAACAAGCACCGCTTTAATTTAAAGTCCTCAGGAGTTACACTTACCCAGTAACTACGCAGAACAAGGGTGTATCAAACACCTCTTTAATTTACAGCCCGCAGGAGTTACACTTACCCTGTAACTACACAGAAAAAGGGGGTAACAAACGCTACTTACTATGTAGCAATACGAAAGAACACTATTTGCACTGCAATAATTACAGAAAAAGGTACTGTTATCAAAAACAAACAAACAAAAAACGTTTTAATTACACAGTATTTGCCATGACATTTAAGTGTCATTGCAATTCAATGGGATAAGGTAAGTACTACTTACCACATAGTAAGGTCTAAATTAAAATCATAGCAAAAACAAATTATTTTGACTTAACATTACGTAATCTAGTAAGAAATGCCAATAAATTTAATTTTTATCATATACATATATATGTGTGTGTGTGTGTGTGTGTGTGTGTGTGTGTGTGTGTGTGTGAGTTTGTTTAATTTTTAACCCACAGATGTCAAAATTACCCTGTAACATTGCACAATAACATATTTTGACAGAAATGTGATATGTTTTATAAACAACAGACGTACAATTTTTGCCTGGAATATATTAACAGTATAGGTACCTGTTATTTTTTAACTAATTCAATAATTTGCTTGTATATCTGCTTAAAAAGTTACCCCTTTATTACCCCAAACTTAACATATTGTTCCCTTATACCTACACCTAAAATAAAGTATTACCGCGACTTTATATCACGCAATTCTGACTTTATATCTCGCAATTCAAACTTTATATCACGCAATTCTGACTTTATATCTCACAATTCTGACTTTGTATATCACGCAATTCTGGCAACACTGGCACTGATCTGTGATAGGTCTGTTAGCACATTTGAAAGGGTGGGATCTTGTGCTTGTAGTTTTTCCAGAAATTCCCCTCTCTTACATTTCCTCGATTTTTGCGTCATTGTAGGAGGAAGTGAAAAAGGTAAATAGAAGATTTCTCTCGTCTCAGGGGAAAATGAGAGAGTGTTGCACAACCATTCAATAGTATAACTGGGTTTCTAACAATGGAAAGCTTAATGCAAATGGGTGGAGTTACCCTTTAATGAAAGTACCCACACCACCATGGTGACTGACAGCTGCACATTCTCCTCAAAACATTGGATCCATCCGCACTATGCCGTGCCGAGGCACAACCCACGTAAAGTTGATAATTCCGCAAATAACTGCAATGGCAGATTTCGAACAGAGATGGCGACAAAGAGGAAAAACTACAGACTGCAGCTTTAAGGTAAAGAGTTTATCAAATCTAACCCTAAATATGAGCACTTTTAGAAGTTCTTGACTTATATTCGTAATCACACTTTTAAGAATATTAAACTGCTGTAGCGCGTTTATGCACGTGTTTAAACATTTCCTCCCACACAAGCACATTTTGAAGAGTAGGAAAGCCTCCTTCCTCATGTAATAGCTCTCAATGATCAGACATGCTGCTGTGTTCTCATCAGAAGCCGGAAGACTGCTTATGAAACCTCAGCAGGCATATCTGGGATGTTTCTCTGAAGAAAAGCTTCTCCCAGAGCCATTGTGTGGCTCATTATTTAAAATAACGTAGAGAGAAGTCCCTTTCAGCCTGGTAATTATCCTGCGTGGATGAGTGAGAGCGGATTAGAAAATACTGTGATCCGGGCAAAGCTGCCGTTTCGTCTCTGTTTACGCAAAAGCACCGCCACACTGGCTTACCATTGCAATTGTACAATGTTTTCCTCTAAATGAATTACATGCTCTATTTGAGGAGTAGAATCAAATTAGAGAATGGTGGGAAAACAAACGTTGCTGCATTTGGAAAAGTCTTCTAATGATTGCTTTGTTTCCAGCGAGCGGCAAAATAGATTAGATCCTAAACAAATGTTTTTTTTACCACTTCCAAAAGGCACTTTGTAAAAAGAGACTTCAAAAGACAGAATGAAAAAATGAGTGAACGAGTTATGCTGGAAGAGAATGACATACAGTAGATGGAGCGTCAATGGCAGGGCATCATGCACCTCTCTGTGTGACTGCAGTGGGTGTCTATGTGTCAAGAAGACCGGTTGTCTGAGATGAACAGTATTGAGGAAGCTACTTCGAGACTGAAATTACAAACTACAGTCTGAAAAACAAAACAAAACAAAAACATCAAATCAATTTATACAGGAAATATCTTTTGAATTGCATATCTATATAAATGTAGTACTTGAGATAGACCAGACCCACAATAATTTGACATATTTAACAAATAACCCAACAAGCAATTGGGTTCGAACTATCGAACTTCCCCCAGATTGCAGAGAATACCCAAATACCCAGATGCAGAATTAGGCCTCTGGTTACCATAGCAGCAAAGGCACATCAACAAGATTTTACAACTCAAGGGATTTTAGACAAAAAAGTTTTACTCTCACGTCATTCACTTTTAAACACAAAAAAAATGCATAGCTATACGCAGTGGGGAAACTCCTTTCCTCAGATTTATTCAAAGCTTATATGTAAAACGCATTGCAACTGCACAGCGAGCACAGTGAGTGACTGACTCTATCATTGGCTATGCTGCAGCAACTGCACATCCAATGGCGTAGCCGCAATCTACGTGTGCACCAATCCGCTGTCAGCGCGTCAACAGACCTCAGAGCACCTATAAATGAAATCCGAATTCGCCATTATAGCAGATTTTCTCTACTTCAACATCACTTTACACCTTGACACTTGAAGCTATCGCCATTGAAACAAGCCTTTTTCTGCTAGAACGAGCCTTTGCACAGCGGACCTTCACTTGTCTGGAAGACGCTTCCTCCTGTCGCCATTCTCCTGTGGCCATCCGGCGATCAATGATATACTTTCACTCAAAACTGTCACATTATACAGTCTTAAAGAGCTGCAAGCATTGTTGCAAGTGCCTCGCTCAACATGTGCCACGTGCGGATCCCATCTGCATGAGTGCGATAGGCATTCTGAGTGTGTTTCATGCTTGGGTCCTTCCCATGCTGAATCTGCACTTTCTGCTGGCGGCTGCTCTCACTGCGAGAGCATGCCTGTCTCAGTGCTGCGGACATGGCTAGCTCTCTCCAAAGATTCCAACGCCACCCCTCCCGCACTTCCTTTTCCCACGCTACTTCTGCCGAAGAGGTGTATGGAGGTAAGGCACGATCCCGCCTGCCTCACTTTCTCCTGCTCGAACACCGTCCCCGGTCCTGTTCTCGCGTGCCTGGTCTCATTCGGTACGTCGGACGACAAACACAACGACAGCCTCTCCACAAGATGGCCGTGCTGCAAATTTACCAGGTCAAACTCCTCCACACGATGGACAAGACTGGCCTGAATCCTGAGGCTTTCATCTCAGGAGCGCCACTGACCTAGCTTTGCGTGCTACCAAAGCTACAGCACAGGCTATCGGGAGGAGCATGGCTAGCCTGATCGTGCTCGAGCACTACTTGTGCCAAAGCTCTCGAGCTCCGCGTCGAGTAGGCCCAGAACCACGCAGCCTTCTCCCCAGCTAAAGAAGACAGCGAAACCTCTCCCTGTGTGTGGGGCTTCTGTTTGGGCTTGAGAGTGGGCGGGCAGAATGACACAGGAACTTTGACGGGCAACCGGGTTGTTGATGCCTGATGAGGTGAATATCTGTGAGTCCGAAGTGTAGTGATGGTGAAAAGGAAACGAAGACACGAGATATGGATAATACAGTGAATTCAAGAACCGTGACAGTTGAAGCTTTTATTGATGTTGGCTTTTCTTTGCCTTCTCTGGCGTACTTGTGACATCAACCAATTGCATTAGGACTCTTTCAAACTGGCCCTGGCAAACTAAATGCATGCAACAGTCTTTGACTGATTATTTGATACATCACCCCCTTTCATAAAGGTGTTTTACAACTAAGAAACTGATATTTCCTTCAGGCTGTTGGTCTGCTAAATATCAAATACTGTGAAATTTCCATGCTTGTATTCTTTACTCTACTTCAGCTTTAACCTTCTTCCTATACCCAACTGTATGTGTGTTACGTGTTACACACACTGTCTTGTTAGAACTTTTGTTTTATTTCCTGTTTCTTGTGCCATGTTTGTAGGTTTTTTGTTGTTGTTGTTGTTGATTAGTTCCATGATGGGTAATCTGGAGGCAGAAGCAATGCCTTTAACTCTTTATTATGTTCCTCAAACCATTCCTGAACAGTTTTTTGCAGTGTGGCAGGGTGCATTAGCCTTAGCCATGAACATTATTGCTATTGCTTGAAACAATCTGTATATACGCGTCAAAGTAACATTTACATGAATCCTAGTACCCAAGGTTTCCCAGCAGAACATTTCCCTAATTTTTCAAACTGTGTTTTTGAGACTGTCTTTTGTGCACTGCAGTTTTAAGGAAACAATTCTCAGCAATGGTGTTGACATTTGTACATGGTTTGTCTTAAAGCACATTAAAAACGCCACATAGGCATACAAAAAACATTTAAAGCTTGATTTTCACCACATGGGGACATTAAGTATACTAGCAAATGAGCATAACAACACACACGAACTAAATGAGAACTAATCAGAAACAATGACAACTTACTCAACAGTGGAAAATTGTGCAAAACCAGTCCATGCAGTATGACAATATTGTAAAAGAATCATTTTACGTATCTTAGCATTTAGACCACAGTTGTGGGACATGAACAAAAATGGTGTTTGGACATATAAATGCTTCATCATCTTTCATTTATGACACCATTTATATAACACCATGGTACAAAACGATCCCCATTCACACAAATTCGTGATTTTGCTCCTGTATTCTGCTGCCAGGCCATTAGATGACAGTGAAACACTATAGACTTAAAATGTAATAAACATATGCATGACATCATCTTGATGATTCACGTTTTTGTTGTTTACATGGAAAAAAGTTTGTTTTCAGGTCCCCAAACACAAACTTAGTAAATGAACGACCAAAACGCAAAAAAAGTTTGACTCTTTTAGTGTGTTTTGTAAACAGTCCCATAGGGCCCGTCTTAATCAGAAATTATTTACAGTTTAAATGTTACACTTATATGTAACAAGCAAAGTATTATCATTATATCATTATCTACTTTAAATTTCATTTAAAAATAAGGTCTGCATATATAAGTTCTCCTGTTGTTTAAAAATACAACTAGGGATGTTGTACAATGAAAATATTACTGCCACGGTGTAACCTGGCGGGTATTCCAGAAAGCAAGGTACTTACTGTCAAACATAGCCTGAGCCCTCATTTGACTAAACCAAACCTTGCTTACTCAAGGTATGCTGCTTTACGTCCGGGAATACAGTAAGTTCCTCCAACTAGTGATGGGAAGTTCGGATCATTTTACTGATTCGGATCTTTGAGTCTCGTTCAGTAAAATGAACGAATCTTTTATCGAGTCATTTCGTTCATTTCGGTCATTTCATAATTATATAATTAAAATGTCATGTTAAATATCCCATACATCTAGTACTTACGAAAATCTTAATTACATTTGTAAAAATAACATAATAGGGTAATGCAGCCAAAGCCAAAAGCAACTGAAATAACTGTAACGTTAGCTATTAATTAGTTGCTGGGTCTAAAGTTCAGGCTATGCAGTCTGACCCTGTTATAGTTCACCTCACCTCCTGATCCGAGACGTTCTTTGCTTTGCAACTTCATATTTATCAGGTTTGTTCTCCTCCTCTCATGTCTCGAGACGTTAGCTGTTGACTCGTCAGTGTCTGACTCTGATCTGTGCTGTCTGCTGGCCGTGCCATGCGATATAGCAGGACCGGAAAGATTAAAGATTAGTTCATCTCTCGAGTTCGGGTTCGGCCGGGTCCGAGTCTTTCGTTCTTCCTGTCAGTCCCATAGAGTCTATGCTGTCAGCACCGGAAAGAGAAATGATTAGTTCATCTCTCGAGTTCGGGTTCGGCGGGTCCGAGTCTTTCGTTCTTCCCGTCAGTCCCATTAAGTCTATGATTTCAGTACCGGAAAGGGGAATGATTAGTTTATTTGAGTCTTCGGGTTTGAGTCCGTCGTTCTTTTCTCACGTGGCCACGGGTCTCGCATCAAATACAACATTAGATTCGTATTATTGACTGCGTCTGAATATTGTGTTATATAGGCATTAAAATACAAATGTTCAATAAACATTAACGTCCATTATTCCTTATTCCTTATTATTGTCCCTGTCCGTCTCTTTTCTATATTATGCATCTGTGGTGTGTTTTATTATATATTGTACATTAATTAACTACTATTATATTATACATCATCTACGTGCTTGTTTGTAAAAGGTTTGTGAATTAGTTTGTAAAAAGTTTGTGAATTTGGGTATTCAATACGGTGACATCACGTGACTAAAGAACGAAGGACTCAAACCCGAAGACTCAAATGAACTAATCATTCATCTTTCCGGTGGTCTGACAGCATAGGGTCAATGGGACTGACAGGAAGAACGAAAGACTCGGACTCGAGACTCGAGAGATGAACTAATCATTTCTGTTTCCAGTACAGATTCAGAATCCATATGTTGCGCAATGCGCATGCGCGGGTAACACAAGATGAACGAATCACTCCCTGAGACAACTCGATAGTCCCGAGTCATATTAAAGATTCGTTCAAAATGAACGAATCGTTCGTGAACGACACATCACTACCTCCAACTCAGAGTATGTTCATGGTTAACACTAGGGTTTAGTATCGAGAATCGAGTATCGATTGGAATCGGGACTAACTTTTCGTTTTTCCCGGAATCGTTCAAAAGTTAAAATTTCGATTCTTAGTTTAGATATTAACAGTCCGCCGTCGCCGACCGGAGGAAGAAACCGCTGAACACCAACGAAGAAGCGTCCACCGGAAGTGTTGCCATAACCGCGCGAAACGAACATGAGTAGCTTACGTCAGTGGTCCAAAGTGGTTCACTTTTCTAAAAATAATGAAATCTCGGCAAAATGCAAAATTTGTGACAAAAATGTTTTGTGCATCAGAGGGTGCACGTCGAACATGATAAAGCACCTCCGATTACACGGAGTACAGATAAATATGTGCCCCGTATTTGACCGACCGTCCTCCGTTGCCTCTTTCTCTGGCTTTGACCCCCAGCCTGGCACCGCAGTGACTGCAATGCAGTCCGAATCCGGTAAGTAAAACAATACATATACAATAAATAATATACAGTATCTAGCGCTAACATTGAGGCAGCTAACAAATTAGCCCACGTATTTTTTCATAGACAATGGGCTCTATGCACGGCATTATTTCCGGTGAAGGATTAAGGATGCTCGATAACTTCCGCCGATCATAGAGTCCAATGCAATACCGAGAATTTATATTGAATTTTATACTCCATGGTTATACTAATGAAACGTTAGTCACAAAAACAGATAAAACAGACACCCCTCGTTGTGTTTATGCTTCTTTTTAAAATTATATTAAATAAACATAACTATATATAAAATTACATCTAAACGTATGTACGTTTCGTTTCAAAGACGGGAGGACAGTAAATATTGAAGACTCTGCCATAATCCCGTTTTCTCCGGTTTTCCTCCGCTTTAATCTACACAACCGGAAATGGACGAGCATCCTTACGTCAAATGCGGAACTTATGCGTGCATATAGCCCATTTACGACCAGAGATCGCGAACGTTAGCCATGACTCCACGACACGATGTGCTGAGCCAACTCCGTTCACCATAGCGGCAAGGGGGAAGATGTCGGTGCAACAAAAAGAAGAGTGCCACAGAAAGGTCACTGCACACATCGTGAAAAGACTGCATCCCTTCTCAGAGGTGGAATCACCAACATTCAGGTTAGTTAGGCAATAACGATGGAGCTAATTGATACTGAGCTATGGTTCATTTCCCAAAAGCATAGTTGCTAGGCAATGGGAAATTGCATTGCAACCAACAAAATTGCTAACTTAGTTAGCAACTATCGTTTTGGGAAACTCTCCCCTAAACAGAAACAGCAACATTACATGTTTATGTGTGCAGGGACATGGTGAAAACTCTAAACCCCAAATACACACCACCTTCCAGGGATTACCTGTCAAACACATTAATCCCATCGTTGTACAAGGTTGAGAAGTCTAATGTTATTACAGAGCTCAGTGAAGTCAGTGCTGTTGCAGTCACATGTGATGGCTGGAGTAGCATCACACAGGACCACTACCTCACCATCACAGCACACTACATAGCAGAGGGCAAAATTCAGCAAAAAGTGCTAAAAACAAAGGCTGAGTACACAGCACATACCGGTTGTGTTGTTGCAGAGGAAATTAGTGATGTTTTGTCAGAGTTTGGCAAATCTGATAAAATTGTAGCAGTCACTGTAGATAATGCTGCCAATATGGATGTGGCTATTAAGCACATGCGATTTGTGAAACTATGCTGTTTCACCCACACACTTAATTTAGCAGCACAAAGTTTATACTCCCTAAATTCAGTGAGTCAGTGGGTGGCCAAGGTCCGAACCATTGTTGTGTTGATGAAGAGGTGCTCAATGGCCAAGGTGGTTATCGAAGAGAAGCAACAACTTCTACGTAAGACACACAAAGTTCACTTTGTTTAACTGTTGTGCATTGACACATGACTTTATATGTCTGATCTATCTTATTATTATTTATCAGCTCTGCAGAATACAATTTTACAAAAGTATTGTTTGTCTCCTAGGATGAAAAGCATCTGTTATATGACTTAAAATTGATGTTCTTGTTTTTGTCAGAGCTGCCCCGACACTCACTCATACTTGACGTGAGAACACGATTGAACTCTCTGTATCTAATGCTGGAGAGGTTCACAGAGCAGTACCCTGCAATTCAAGCCGCCAGCTTGGATCAACGGCTGAGAAAAAAAATGGATAGGGACAGGTAGAGATAGATAGACAGAATTTGTATTTTGTGTGTAGCCTACTGGAATTTTTTGTACTTTTTTGCAGGATTTTTCCCTCCAAGACGCATGTCGGTAAACTAGGAAATGAACTTGCGCTCCCTGGGCGGATCGGCGCAAAAAGGAGGCTTGTTTTGGAGCAAACAATCCCTGGTGCTATTTTACACTTCCAGAAAACAATTGCACCACTGACCAGAAAAAACCTGGTCTAAAGTCAGTGGCGCGTTGCGCGTTGTTCATAATGCATTTTAAGCGCGCATGCTTGGCCATAATGTAGTGGGTATGCACAACACACATACACTTTGATTCTCTCATCAACACAGATGCAGCAGTTTTTATTTTTGCAAATCATAAAAATCGTCACTTCTCTGTCTTTCACTGCCCTGACAAGAACGTCAGCCTCACCGGCTGTGAATGCTCCTGGCGTGCGCCTGGTAAACCTGCCGTTATAATAACAATCCGTCATGCAACATGCGCACCTGCTCTTAAAGGGTATGTTGGATGGCGCTCTGATTGATTTATTTCACGTTACGCCCAAACCACACCTATGAATAATGAAGCTATTTCAGACCAACCCCTTTTAGATTTGCGCCAGGCGCAAGAGGCATTTATCCCGCTGGGAAAATAGCAACAGCGCCGGGACCCACCCACAAAGTTACTTGCGCTTTGTGCTTTGACACTTGCGTTTCAGATCGTTAAAATAGGGCCCCTGGTCTAAAGTCAGTGGCACGTTGTGCGTTCATTCAGATGCTATTTTAAGCGCGCATGCTTGGCCATAATACAGAGTGTGAACAACGCACATACACAGTAGATAATTTTCTCAGCTACACAGATGCATTTTACTTTTTGCAAATCATACATTATTATATACATGAGAAAACCAGGTTGCTGCTGGAAGAGGTGTTAGTGAGGCCAGCAGGGGGTGCTCACCCTGTTGTCTGTGTGGGTCCTAACGCCCCAGTAAAGTGATGGGGACACTATACTGTCAAAAAAGAGCACTGTCCTTCGGATGAGTCGTTAAACCGAGGCCCTGACTCTCTGTGGTCATAAACAATCCCAGGATGTCTTTCGAAAGAGTAGGGGTGTAACCCCGGCATCCTGGCCAAATTTGCCCAGTGGCCTCTGTCCATCATGGTCTCCTAATCATCCCCATATATACCAATTGGCTTAATCCCTCTGTCTCCTCTCCACCAGTAAGCTGGTGTGTGGTGGGCATTCTGGCGCAATATGGCTGCCGTTGTGTCATCCAGGAGATTGAGGAGTTGAGGAGATTCCCCCCTCTATGTGAAGCGCATTGAGTGTCCAGAAAGGTGAAATATAAATGTAATGAATTATTAGTGCATATCACTAACTATTTGGTGGTTGTGCAATTTTTGGAATTGAAAACATCTGAAGTAAACTAACTATGGAACAGAACTTGCTCCAGGTAGGGATGGCCCTATTCAGACGGCTCTTGTTTCTCATGGGGTTGTAAGGGAATTTCAACATTTATTTGCGAATTCAAAATGTCAGCGTTTTCTCCTTAGCCTGGATGCCAGCCTGAACTCCTCCCACAACATTTTTTGGTCGGGAAGTTCGGTCTGGACTCGATCTATTGAGGAGTAATTATGATCAGACAAGCAACGTTCGGGGCAATCAAATTGCCAGGGCGGGCTTTATACGATGATGGACAGATGATCTGCAAGGACGTAATCATCACGTTATCAAAGAGCGCTTAACTGATTTCCCTCAGAGATGACTGCAGCTGGAGAATTGAGATGTATAGATTCCGCTGTCGCGTTTGTTGTATAATAAATCGACAGCGCATTAATTTTAATAGACGAACAGAGAACTGCAATCAAGGCATTTGTCGATCGGAAAGATATTTTTGGCGTCCTTCCTACATGATTTGGGAAAAGTGTAACTTATCAGCTGGCTCTGACGGTCGCTAAGAAGATGGTACGTAATCAAAAGCCTGTGGTAGTTGTGGTTTCTCCTTTGGTCGCACTCATGGGGAAGTAAGTAAAAGAAGCAACACTCGTCATTTAAATTCTAAAATAAGTAAGTTCTGTAGTTGAAAACTGTGCTATGCAAAGGAGTTGACTTAATGCGTTGCTCTGATTGGTTGTAGGTCTACCGACTATCCAATTGAGTGCAGAGGTTTTTTTTTTCCTGGTTCGGTTAAGACACACCTCATAATCAAAGCCCTACGGAGCGGTTTCAGGCTCATATTCTCACTAGAATATGAGTATGGCGAAGTCAGGCTATTTTCTCCTGCCACCTACGTAAAAATCCCCACCTGAATTACCTACTGTTTATATTACAAATACTAAGGTCGTGCATTAATTTCCAATCGAATCCACACCACTGAGTATAAAAGAAGAGATCAATTAAAAATTTACAGTCGAAATCGATTTTTGACCACTGTCGAGAACCATATGATAACTGTTGCACTTGGAATGTATTTTAAAGATCTAGTCTAGATGCAAAATAACTGTGGTTGCCAGCAATGTACTGATCATTTACAGCCCTTTACAGTTCATTTACAGCTCTCCTTTTCTACATGTTGTTACCGTAAAAATACCATGGAAGGTAAATCATATCATTTAGGAAAACGATTGCGTCAAACATCAAAAACTAGCATTTATACAGATAGCACTGTGAACAAACTTAATTTGAGTAAATTCATTAAAAACACAACTTTAACTAAATTCTTTGCAGTTATTTACTGAACAATAGCACACATGTATGTACTCAGCAAGGAAATTGTTCTCTTTGAGTTACGTCAAAATTATGATGGAATGGGGTTCGCTTAGAAGCTTCTAATCTTCGAAAGAAAAAAAAGAGCCAATGGCAAGGAAATGCCATGGGTCTGCGGGATTTGCATGGCATAACTCCGCCCCTTCGTGTGGGTATAAAGGAAGGATGCCACAATATGCAGATATGTATTTCGGAGCCAAGAAATTCTCTTCACTACCGTAGCAGATTCTCTGACTATCTTCGAGCATCTTCTTGACGAGCAGCTTCCAGTCGGTGTTGGTGTGATGGCGAGTTCCGGCGAGTTTCACATTCCTGCATGTTTAACTGAACAGTGTGTGTGTTTCTCCAAGCTTTTCTCTCACCAAAAGAGCCTGCATGCAGCACGTCTTTTTAACCCCCCTGGGGACCAAGGTGTATTTTGTATATTTTATTTTGCACAGATATATCCTGAGCACTTAAGGGCTGATGATTGTTTTTTGGGGAGGCAAACCCAAATCCTTTCTACCCGTCCCCCAGAGGACGCGGATGGCAGTGCGCGCCACTCACAAGCCTCGCCACTCTCGTCCCCCTCTCTCGCCAGACCCCTGAAAGAGTAGGCCCCCATGGAACTGACGATACATCCGCAAGAGAGAGCAGACCCGCTTCCTCAACTCTTCATATCCCAGGTTGGCCTCTTCAGCGGCACAGTCGAAGACTTTGCCCAACAGCTGGTCCTTCCCTGGCCTTTCTCTGTCAGGATGTGGTATATGACCATGCTCACACATCAGGACACTCCGCCTCCCACGTCTGGGTTGGTCATCCCGCCTCGCTGCTCCATTGTGGGTACATCTGTGGTTCACATGATCTCACTGGTTCAGTTTTGGAGCTTCCAATATGTCCCACTGGCTCACAGTTTGCATGTTGTTCTCCCCGGTCTAGGGAATCTGTTATACAGTGGTGGGTGGGAATCCCCCTGTCATGCATATGGAGGTCGTCACCCTATTGGCGAAGGGTACGATCGAGACCACCCTTCCAGCCGAAATGAAGTCCGGCTCCTTCAGCCTCGACCTCATTGTGCCCAAGAAAACCTGTGGGTTCGACCAATCCTGGACCTGCACGTCTGAACCGTTCCCTTCTAAAAAGATTTTGTTCAAGATGCTCATGGCCAAACGCATTTTTCGAATGTGTGGATTGGTTTGCAGCGATCGACCTAAAGGACGCCTACTTCCATGTCTCTTTTCTTCCTCGACACAGACCGTTCCCTCGGTTTGTTTTGCGCCTCACTGTGTCATCTGTGTCTGCCCCCTTGGTTCGAATGCCCACTCCACCCAGATTGTGGCTTCCACTTATGGCGCCCTGCTAACAGACATCTGCAGAGCTGCAGGCTGGGCGACACACAACACATTCGCAAGATTCTACAATCTACCAGTGGAGCCAGTGTCCTTCTTTGTCCTTCGCTTCAACCAGCAGGTACTAGGACCAGCTCAGGTGTCTTCGCTTGCTCGCCATTCCACTCCACGGACTGGATACGTGCGATATTCTCCTCAGGTGAGCCTCACAAGCCCTGAGTTCCTCCAGCACTGTTGACGTCAACGGCATATGTCTCCGGCAGCTTTTGCGATTGGCTAGGTGACGCCATGTGCATGGTTCCCCCTCTGGGTGACCCCCACATGTGTATTTCCACTGTAAGCCTCTCTGAGCATGTGTCTTTCCCTTGGCAAGCCACTCTGCCACTCGTGGGGTTGAAATATTTCACCCTACAGGCTGGACACCCCAGTGTTCTCTGTATGCACCCCCTCCAGTACACCTGCAATATCCTTCCTTTATACCCACACAGTGGGGCGGAGTTACGCCATGCAAATTACACAGACCCATGGGATTTCCTTGCCATTGGCTTATTTTATTTCTTTTGAAGATGAGAGGCTTCTAAGCGAACCCCGTTTCATTGTCATTTCGACATAAAGTCTCCGTTCCCTACTCTGGGAACAAGGGTTACATCCATAACCAAGACATTGCTTTTAAATAAAGCAACAGGCAGCATAACATCAGTGTTTCTCTGCTCATCTTTGACTAAGGCACAGGCTCCTCTCTCTATCATAATGGTGACCCACAAAACGAATAGATCTCTCCTATATCATTTTGTGCAAAAACACATAAAACACCTCAGTTTAATATTTTCTCTCCTTATTGACTTTGCATAACTTTTTTCTATGAACTTTTACTAATATTTCAGTTATTCATTTATTTTGTTTAATAAATATGACTGTTACATTTTATCGTATATTTCAGTTTGTCTTGATTTTACAGTAATCTACTGGCAGTTGTTTTTCTACAGTTTTATACTGTTAATTAAATGCAATTAATCACTGTTAAATTTTGCTTCACTTTGTTTTTTTTTATTTTAACCCTTTTAACCCCACCTGCAAAATCTTCAGTTTTAAATGAACACCTGTGTGTCCACACTAAAAAGAGTGTTGGTCTTTTTGGTCAGAGTGTCAGGTCTTTTTTTTTTTTTTTTGCCATAGCAAATGTATTGTAAAGACACAGCAGCAGCCACCCCCCCCCCCCCCCCCCCCAAAAAAAAAAAAAAATATTACATTGAACTGTTAGGTGGTTGGTTTTGACATTGGCTGTCATAAGGCCGTTCTAACATTTTAATGACAAATTCAATTTGTACCACTGTAGTTGAGGTCAAGGAAAATATTCATGACACTAATGGCCAGTAACAAAGGGCTCATGAAAGCCAATGTCAAAACCAACCACATGACAGTTTAATGTAATGTCAACCCATAAAGCTAAGTGGTTTCTTTAGTTTGATAATTAATCTGCTATGTCATGTTTATGACATATTAATGACAATTTATGTTGTTTTGGTAATGTCAAGTTGTCATTACCAAGACACTGACAGGTTATGATGTATTGGTTTGTGTCATAAACAAAAACACCTCAAACAATGTCATATTTGCATTACAAATGTACTAATTGAGAGAATGACACTTAATGACAGTTGTCATAAACATGCAAAAAACCTCCTTCATAATCATGACGTGTCATGTCAGTCTTAAGCACACCCCTTCAATTGCAAATATATTTTTACAGAAATCCACATGAGAAACAATTACCATCCGAATACGGCTTTAGCCTGGTTTCTGTCTAGCCTGTGCGTAACACTGCGTCTTCAACAGTAAAATATGAGCACCTGCATAGCTAGAATAACCTTTGTAACTTGTAAGTTGATAACTTAATGCATTTATTGGGCATTAATAACATTTACTGCTCCAGATGAAACTGACAAAACACAAATTTCTGCCATTTGCAGAAATAGACCTTTTAGCTCAATTTGAGCTTGATTTAAAAAAAAAAGTACAAAAAACTATTAATTATTAAATATGAATTTTGTATGGTCAGACACACACACACACACCTGTCTGACCTTAAAGCCACAATACTAACTTTGACAACAAAGTGTTTAATCATTTAAATCTATTAACAAAGGAATCTGAAACATTCCCTTCCGAATCTTGCAGAGCCGGAGAGAGTGTGTAGTTTTTGATTCTATGGGCTTCTCCCTTGACTTTATGCCTCCACGTCCCCCTGATTGCCAACGAGCTTCTCCTCCTGTCTATACGGTAATTTCATGTGTTATGACGCCATCTTTAGCCTTTTTTTTTTTTTTACAAAAACTGCTTCTAAAGGGGCCATAACTTTACATATGAGGTAATGGAGTCTTTCATACATTGTTGTGTTTCTTTAGAAATAAACAATCAACAAATTAAGTCTTTAAGCACCTCAGATGTACTGTAAAATTATTCGCTGTCAAAGTGATGCCAAAATGAATGGGAGTCAATGGAATGCTAACAGCAGGTCAAGGCTTGCTAGTCAATGGCCCCCAGAGAGACTTCAGTTTCCGGCTGGTGAATTGGCTAACACTATACCAATACATTCCATAGGATGACTTGACAACTGAGCAGACATTGGATGCACCAACATCACATTTGCATAGACCATGGTTTTTGAATTCATGATTGGTTGGCTTGAAACCATATGGATGACCATATTAAAAGCTTAAACAGAACAATACAATAATATTATTAACCAGTTAATGGAAATAAGCTGTTCAGAACATTTAAACTTGATTTCATTTTTGTTGTTTCTGTGAAAATTTCATTAATTCGTTCGTTCGTTTTTTGTTTTGTTTTTTGTTCCTTCAATCAGTTTACAGCCCTGTTAATAACACGCTCGAATAAAGTTATTTTGTCTATCTTTTTAGCCAGTGTTTTATGTTGCATATAGATGGTGTGTGATCTTTTGTTCCCTAGCTCTTTGTTTATGTTTTGTTTGTTTGCACTAATAAACCCTGAACATATCTGCTCTACGCCTGCCATCTCTTTTATTCCTGCCAGCGTTGCAGTCTGTGTGTGTATGTTAGAATAGCTTGATTATTTTTTGTAGATAATAAAACCTTGTTTGTGTCACACATGAAAGTTTTTTTTCTTCTCATAATCGGAGTACCCAATCATGCTGCTCACAGCTAAATATATTACATATTCCTTGTATGGCCAATAGAGTATTATCTAGGTTCTGACTAAACTTTGCTGGACAATTGTTGACAGGACGTCTAATCCCTCACTCCTAAATCAGTTACTTGGAGTCCGTTTTGGAGAGGTTTTTTGTGAAAGCCAACTTAATAATTCTTTA
>NW_024121205.1:0-18116 GCF_016745375.1 Pimephales promelas | reverse complement strand
TTCCAACGATACTAAACATGCTGGGTTTCGTGTTACGGTTGGTGTAGCGTAGCGATTTAGCGCGAAAAAAAACAACTTGGCGATATCTTCAAACCGCTGTTCCGATCGAGACGAAACCACCGCCAGAAACACGGAATCATAGCTTGTTAACTAAACGCTAATGCCCAAATGCGAAAATATTGATAGTAAGGGTAGTAAAATTCAAAACAAAGTCATGTGTCAGTCATTTTTTACGTGTTTTTTCATATAAATGTTTATAATCGGAAGTGAATTGAGATATTTGCACCAAAATTGACACACATATGTATGGGGTCACTCTGAGGACACATAAAAAAAAATTGTGGGACTGAGCCTCTTGGTGGCGCTATAATAGAACAAACGTGAAATTCCCATTGACTTCAATAGAGTTTTGTGAAATAAAATGCTATACTAAACAAATGCATTGGTGTAATATACAAAACTCAGTGTGTGCCATAAGCAGCATGCCCTGAAGGTACTCAAAAGATTTTGAACAGCGCCACCTGTTGGTCAAAAGTTATAATTAATTTCTGAGAACGCTAATAACTTTGAATAAATTTGCCTATTGCAATGAAACTGATCTTAATAGATTCGTTGGTTATGCTGAAAACATAGATATCAGGTTTTCCATAATCAGACAAACTTCCTGTTCGCCATCTTTATTTTTTTGAAAAACCTTCTTTTTCGAACTCCTCCTAGACCGTTTTGTCGATTTTCACGAAAATTGAATCGTATCATCTCCAGACCGTGCCGACTAAAAGTTATGAATTGCACGATGATAGACAAAACCGTTTTCGTATACCACAGCATCAAATTTTAGGCATGCTGCCAAAATTACTATTTAGGCTTTATCTCTGCAATGCCTTCACATTTTGACACCAAACTTTGCATGTGTCATTGTCACCTCACTCTGACACATCACATCTATTTCGTAACTGCGCCACCTATTGTTCGAAAGTGATAACCCATTAAATCATCTTATAAGTTAATGTTTATGTGATTTTCTTAGCCATTTGCCCAAAGTTCTCTCAAAATGCCTTAATTGCTCCTTGCTGCAGTTGGTCTGCCACTCCTTGCCATTTTGGCATATGTTGCCGCTTCTTGCGCTTGCCCCGGTAATGGCTGCTTGCAGCTATATTTATTATTATTATTCTTCTTCCGACTGGGCGTCTATGGCAGCCCATAGACCGGTTTGCGGGAAAGTTGTTTTGGTTTGACATTCTGATAGAGGACAGTCCCAACTTTAAATACACCAATTTGGTGTCTCTAACTCATTCCCTCTAGCGCCACCAACTGTCCAAAGTTTCACTTTTATTATGCTAATAACTTTTGAACCGTAAGGCCTATCAACAAAATTCTTTTTTTCCTCTTGTTCCTGAGCTCATGCCGATTCGATCGCACCCTATGACGTCATTTTCCGTCATAAAAAAACGGCCGCCATTTTGAATTTTCCAAAAAACCTACTTTTGCGAACTCGTCCTAGACGGTTTGTCCGATTTTCACCAAAATCGCACCGGATCATCTCCAGGCAGTGCTGACAAAAAGTTATGGAATTCAAGATGATTCGAATAACCGTTTTCGATAAACGCGTAAACAAAATTTACGTAGCGCTTGCGAAAACAGACGTGAGGTTGTATCTCCGCAACGCTTTCATTTTCAGACCAACTTGGTACGTGTTATCACAAGCATGACCTGAGGCTACGTGCTGCGTTTCGGCGCAGCGCCACCTAGTGGTCCGGAGATATGAAAAATGGCTATTTTTGCTCGTAACTTCTGAACGGTTTGTCCAAAAATCAAAAACTTGGTCTCGTTAGATTCAGGGCGTCATGCCGAGTCGACCGATATCCAATTTTCCCAGATCGGCCATTTTGGCTGTCGGCCATTTTGAATTATGTGCTAAAATGCTGTATTTTTTGAACGCATGAACGAATTGTTACGAAACTCGGTATGGGTCATCAGTACGATGCCCTGAAGGAGCCTGAGAAGTTTCGAAACAGCGCCACCTAGTGGTGAATTGTTTTATTCAAACGCTTATAACTTTGGGTGTGGTACACTTATTTTCACGGGAGTCATATTTTTGAGGTCCTGAATCGTTGCCGAGTCCAACGATACTAAACATGCTGGGTTTCGTCTTACGGTTGGTGTAGCGTAGCGATTTAGCGCGAAAAAAACACTTGGCGATATCTTCAAAACCGCTGTTCCGATCGAGACGAAACCACCGCCAGAAACACGGAATCATAGCTTGTTAACTATACGCTAATGCCCAAATGCGAAAATATTGATAGTAAGGGGTAGTAAAATTCAAAAAAAGTCATGTGTCAGTCATTTTTTACGTGTTTTTTCATATAAATGTTTATAACTCGGAAGCGAATTGAGATATTTTCACCAAAATTGACACACATATGTATGGGGTCACTCTGAGGACACATAAAAAAAATTGTGGGACTGAGCCTCTTGGTGGCGCTATAATAGAACAAAACGTGAAATTCCCATTGACTTCAATAGAGTTTTGTGAAATAAAATGCTATACTAAACAAATGCATTGGTGTAATATTACAAAACTCAGTGTGTGCCATAAGCAGCATGCCCTGAAGGTACTCAAAAGATTTTGAGACAGCGCCACCTGTTGGTCAAAAGTTATAATTAATTTCTGAGAACGCTAATAACTTTTGAATAAATTTGCCTATTGCAATGAAACTGATCTTAATAGATTCCTTGGGTTATGCTGAAAACATAGATATCAGGTTTTCCATAATCAGACAAACTTCCTGTTCGCCATCTTTATTTCTTTGAAAAACCTTCTTTTTCGAACTCCTCCTAGACCGTTTGTCCGATTTTCACGAAAATTGAATCGTATCATCTCCAGACGGTGCCGAATAAAAGTTATGGATTGCGTGACGATAGACAAAACCGTTTTCGTATACCACAGCATCAAATTTGAGGCATGCTGCCAAAATGACTATTTAGGCTTTATCTCTGCAATGCCTTCACATTTTGACACCAAACTTTGTATGTGTCATTGTAACCTCACTCTGACCACATCACATCTATTTCGTAACTGCGCCACCTTTTGTTCGAAAGTGATAATCCATTAAATCATCTTATAAGTTAATGTTTATGTGATTTTCTTAGCCATTTGCCCAAAGTTCTCTCAAAATGCCCTTAAATGCTCCTTGCTGCAGTTGGTCTGCCACTCCTTGCCATTTTGGCATATGTTGCCGCTTCTTGCGCTTGGCCCGGTAATGGCTGCTTGCAGCTATATTTGGCCAAGCACGAAGGTGCGGAGGCACCTATTGTATTCTTATTATTTTATTATTATTCTTCTTCCGACTGGGCGTCTATGGCAGCCCATAGACCGGTTTGCGGGAAAGTTGTTTTGGTTTGACATTCTGATAGAGGACAGTCCCAACTTTAAATACACCAATTTTGGTGTCTCTAACTCATTCCCTCTAGCGCCACCAACTGTCCAAAGTTTCACTTTTATTATGCTAATAACTTTTGAACCGTAAGGCCTATCAACAAAATTCTTTTTTCCTCTTGTTCCTGAGCTCATGCCGATTCGATCGCACCCTATGACGTCATTTTCCGTCATAAAAAAACGGCCGCCATTTTGAATTTTCAAAAAAACCTACTTTTGCGAACTCGTCCTAGACGGTTTGTCCGATTTTCACCAAAATCGCACCGGATCATCTCCAGGCAGTGCTGACAAAAAGTTATGGAATTCAAGATGATTCGAATAACCGTTTTCGATAAACGCGTAAACAAATTTACGTAGCGCTTGCGAAAACAGACGTGAGGTTGTATCTCCGCAACGCTTACTCGTTTTCAGACCAAACTTGGTACGTGTTATCACAAGCATGACCTGAGGCTACGTGCTGCGTTTCGGCGCAGCGCCACCTAGTGGTCCGGAGATATGAAAAATGGCTATTTTTGCTCGTAACTTCTGAACGGTTTGTCCAAAAATCATAAACTTGGTCTCGTTAGATTCAGGGCGTCATGCCGAGTCGACCGATATCCAATTTTCCCAGATCGGCCATTTTGGCTGTCGGCCATTTTGAATTATGTGCTAAAATGCTGTATTTTTTGAACGCATGAACGAATTGTTACGAAACTCGGTATGGGTCATCAGTACGATGCCCTGAAGGAGCCTGAGAAGTTTCGAAACAGCGCCACCTAGTGGTGAATTTTTTTTTCAAACGCTTATAACTTTGGGTGTGGTACACTTATTTTCACGGGAGTCATCTTTTTGAGTTCCTGAATCGTTGCCGAGTCCAACGATACTAAACATGCTGGGTTTCGTCTTACGGTTGGTGTAGCGTAGCGATTTAGCGCGAAAAAAACACTTGGCGATATCTTCAAAACCGCTGTTCCGATCGAGACGAAACCACCGCCAGAAACACGGAATCATAGCTTGTTAACTATACGCTAATGCCCAAATGCGAAAATATTGATAGTAAGGGGTAGTAAAATTCAAACAAAGTCATGTGTCAGTCATTTTTTACGTGTTTTTTCATATAAATGTTTATAACTCGGAAGTGAATTGAGATATTTGCACCAAAATTGACACACATATGTATGGGGTCACTCTGAGGACACATAAAAAAAATTGTGGGACTGAGCCTCTTGGTGGCGCTATAATAGAACAAAACGTGAAATTCCCATTGACTTCAATAGAGTTTTGTGAAATAAAATGCTATACTAAACAAATGCATTGGTGTAATATTACAAAACTCAGTGTGTGCCATAAGCAGCATGCCCTGAAGGTACTCAAAAGATTTTGAGACAGCGCCACCTGTTGGTCAAAAGTTATAATTAATTTCTGAGAACGCTAATAACTTTTGAATAAATTTGCCTATTGCAATGAAACTGATCTTAATAGATTCCTTGGGTTATGCCGAAAACATAGATATCAGGTTTTCCATAATCAGACAAACTTCCTGTTCGCCATCTTTATTTCTTTGAAAAACCTTCTTTTTCGAACTCCTCCTAGACCGTTTGTCCGATTTTCACGAAAATTGAATCGTATCATCTCCAGACCGTGCCGACTAAAAGTTATGAATTGCACGATGATAGACAAAACCGTTTTCGTATACCACAGCATCAAAATTTAGGCATGCTGCCAAAATTACTATTTAGGCTTTATCTCTGCAATGCCTTCACATTTTGACACCAAACTTTGCATGTGTCATTGTCACCTCACTCTGACCACATCACATCTATTTCGTAACTGCGCCACCTATTGTTCGAAAGTGATAACCCATTAAATCATCTTATAAGTTAATGTTTATGTGATTTTCTTAGCCATTTGCCCAAAGTTCTCTCAAAATGCCCTTAATTGCTCCTTGCTGCAGTTGGTCTGCCACTCCTTGCCATTTTGGCATATGTTGCCGCTTCTTGCGCTTGGCCCGGTAATGGCTGCTTGCAGCTATATTATTATTATTATTATTCTTCTTCCGACTGGGCGTCTATGGCAGCCCATAGACCGGTTTGCGGGAAAGTTGTTTTGGTTTGACATTCTGATAGAGGACAGTCCCAACTTTAAATACACCAATTTTGGTGTCTCTAACTCATTCCCTCTAGCGCCACCAACTGTCCAAAGTTTCACTTTTATTATGCTAATAACTTTTGAACCGTAAGGCCTATCAACAAAATTCTTTTTTCCTCTTGTTCCTGAGCTCATGCCGATTCGATCGCACCCTATGACGTCATTTTCCGTCATAAAAAAACGGCCGCCATTTTGAATTTTCCAAAAAACCTACTTTTGCGAACTCGTCCTAGACGGTTTGTCCGATTTTCACCAAAATCGCACCGGATCATCTCCAGGCAGTGCTGACAAAAAGTTATGGAATTCAAGATGATTCGAATAACCGTTTTCGATAAACGCGTAAACAAAATTTACGTAGCGCTTGCGAAAACAGACGTGAGGTTGTATCTCCGCAACGCTTACTCGTTTTCACACCAAACTTGGTACGTGTTATCACAAGCATGACCTGAGGCTACGTGCTGCGTTTCGGCGCAGCGCCACCTAGTGGTCCGGAGATATGAAAAATGGCTATTTTTGCTCGTAACTTCTGAACGGTTTGTCCAAAAATCAAAAACTTGGTCTCGTTAGATTCAGGGCGTCATGCCGAGTCGACCGATATCCAATTTTCCCAGATCGGCCATTTTGGCTGTCGGCCATTTTGAATTATGTGCTAAAATGCTGTATTTTTTGAACGCATGAACGAATTGTTACGAAACTCGGTATGGGTCATCAGTACGATGCCCTGAAGGAGCCTGAGAAGTTTCGAAACAGCGCCACCTAGTGGTGAATTGTTTTATTCAAACGCTTATAACTTTGGGTGTGGTACACTTATTTTCACGGGAGTCATATTTTTGAGGTCCTGAATCGTTGCCGAGTCCAACGATACCAAATATGTCGGGTTTCGTCTCACGGATGGCGTAGCGTAGCGATTTAGCGCGAAAAAAACACTTGGCGATATCTTCAAAACCGCTGTTCCGATCGAGACGAAACCACCGCCAGAAACACGGAATCATAGCTTGTTAACTATACGCTAATGCCCAAATGCGAAAATATTGATAGTAAGGGGTAGTAAAATTCAAACAAAGTCATGTGTCAGTCATTTTTTACGTGTTTTTTCATATAAATGTTTATAACTCGGAAGCGAATTGAGATATTTTCACCAAAATTGACACACATATGTATGGGGTCACTCTGAGGACACATAAAAAAAATTGTGGGACTGAGCCTCTTGGTGGCGCTATAATAGAACAAAACGTGAAATTCCCATTGACTTCAATACAGTTTTGTGAAATACAATGCTATACTAAACAAATGCTTTGGTCTAACATTACGAAACTCAGTGTGTGCCATAAGCAGCATGCCCTGAAGGTACTCAAAAGATTTTGAGACAGCGCCACCTGTTGGTCAAAAGTTATAATTAATTTCTGAGAACGCTAATAACTTTTGAATAAATTTGCCTATTGCAATGAAACTGATCTTAATAGATTCCTTGGGTTATGCCGAAAACATAGATATCAGGTTTTGCATAATCAGCCAAACTTCCTGTCCGCCATCTTTATTTCTTTGAAAAACCTTCTTTTTCGAACTCCTCCTAGACCGTTTGTCCGATTTTCACGAAAATTGAATCGTATCATCTCCAGACCGTGCCGACTAAAAGTTATGAATTGCACGATGATAGACAAAACCGTTTTCGTATACCACAGCATCAAAGTTTAGGCATGCTGCCAAAATTACTATTTAGGCTTTATCTCTGCAATGCCTTCACATTTTGACACCAAACTTTGCATGTGTCATTGTCACCTCACTCTGACCACATCACATCTATTTCGTAACTGCGCCACCTATTGTTCGAAAGTGATAACCCATTAAATCGTCTTATAAGTTAATGTTTATGTGATTTTTCTTAGCCATTTGCCCAAAGTTCTCTCAAAATGCCCTTAATTGCTCCTTGCTGCAGTTGGTCTGCCACTCCTTGCCATTTTGGCATATGTTGCCGCTTCTTGCGCTTGGCCCCGTAATGGCTGCTTGCAGCTATATTTATTATTATTATTCTTCCGTTTCCGACTTGGCGTCTATGGCAGCCCATAGACCGGTTTGCGGGAAAGTTTTTTGGTTTGACATTCTGATAGAGGACAGTCCCAACTTTAAATACACCAATTTTGGTGTCTCTAACTCATTCCCTCTAGCGCCACCAACTGTCCAAAGTTTCACTTTTATTATGCTAATAACTTTTGAACCGTAAGGCCTATCAACAAAATTCTTTTTTCCTCTTGTTCCTGAGCTCATGCCGATTCGATCGCACCCTATGACGTCATTTTCCGTCATAAAAAAACGGCCGCCATTTTGATTTTTCCAAAAAACCTACTTTTGCGAACTCGTCCTAGACGGTTTGTCCGATTTTCACCAAAATCGCACCGGATCATCTCCAGGCAGTGCTGACAAAAAGTTATGGAATTCAAGATGATTCGAATAACCGTTTCCGATAAACGCGTAAACAAATTTTACGTAGCGCTTGCGAAAACAGACGTGAGGCTGTATCTCCGCAACGCTTACTCGTTTTCAGACCAAACTTGGTACCTGTCATCACAAGCATGACCTGAGGCTACGTGCTGCGTTTCGGCGCAGCGCCACCTAGTGGTCCGGAGATATGAAAAATGGCTATTTTTGCTCGTAACTTCTGAACGGTTTCTCCAAAAATCAAAAAATTGGTCTCGTTAGATTCAGGGCGTCATGCCGAGTCGACCGATATCCAATTTTCCCAGATCGGCCATTTTGGCTGTCGGCCATTTTGAATTATGTGCTAAAATGCTGTATTTTTTGAACGCATGAACGAATTGTTACGAAACTCGGTATGAGTCATCAGTACGATGCCCTAAAGGAGCCTGAGAAGTTTCGAAACAGCGCCACCTAGTGGTGAATTTTTTTTTTCAAACGCTTATAACTTTGGGTGTGGTACACTTATTTTCACGGGAGTCATTTTTTGAGTTCCTGAATCGTTGCCGAGTCCAACGATACTAAACATGCTGGGTTTCGTCTTACGGTTGGTGTAGCGTAGCGATTTAGCGCGAAAAAAACACTTGGCGATATCTTCAAAACCGCTGTTCCGATCGAGACGAAACCACCGTCAGAAACACGGAATCATAGCTTGTTAACTAAACGCTAATGCCCAAATGCGAAAATATTGATAGTAAGGGGTAGTAAAATTCAAACAAAGTCATGTGTCAGTCATTTTTTACGTGTTTTTTCATATAAATGTTTATAACTCGGAAGCGAATTGAGATATTTTCACCAAAATTGACACACATATGTATGGGGTCACTCTGAGGACACATAAAAAAAATTGTGGGACTGAGCCTCTTGGTGGCGCTATAATAGAACAAAACGTGAAATTCCCATTGACTTCAATACAGTTTTGTGAAATAAAATGCTATACTAAACAAATGCATTGGTGTAATATTACAAAACTCAGTGTGTGCCATAAGCAGCATGCCCTGAAGGTACTCAAAAGATTTTGAGACAGCGCCACCTGTTGGTCAAAAGTTATAATTAATTTCTGAGAACGCTAATAACTTTTGAATAAATTTGCCTATTGCAATGAAACTGATCTTAATAGATTCCTTGGGTTATGCTGAAAACATAGATATCAGGTTTTCCATAATCAGACAAACTTCCTGTTCGCCATCTTTATTTCTTTGAAAAACCTTCTTTTTCGAACTCCTCCTAGACCGTTTGTCCGATTTTCACGAAAATTGAATCGTATCATCTCCAGACGGTGCCGAATAAAAGTTATGGATTGCGTGACGATAGACAAAACCGTTTTCGTATACCACAGCATCAAATTTGAGGCATGCTGCCAAAATGACTATTTAGGCTTTATCTCTGCAATGCCTTCACATTTTGACACCAAACTTTGTATGTGTCATTGTAACCTCACTCTGACCACATCACATCTATTTCGTAACTGCGCCACCTATTGTTCGAAAGTGATAATCCATTAAATCATCTTATAAGTTAATGTTTATGTGATTTTCTTAGCCATTTGCCCAAAGTTCTCTCAAAATGCCCTTAAATGCTCCTTGCTGCAGTTGGTCTGCCACTCCTTGCCATTTTGGCATATGTTGCCGCTTCTTGCGCTTGGCCCCGGTAATGGCTGCTTGCAGCTATATTTCCTATTGTTGTTTTAGACATTCTTTCTCTATCTTATTCGTTTTTTTATTTAGATATTTAGATATTTCTAAAGGACTGCCTTTTAATTTTTTTGATAAGTATCAGGTTTTGCATTGATTACAATCAAACAATTACATTTGGTTAGAAAGGGAACACAATGCACACAGTTTCTCTCTCTCTCTCTCTCTCTCTCTCTCTCTCTCTCTCTCTGTGTGTGGTGTGTGTGTGTGTGTGTGTGTTGTGTGTGTGTGTGTGTGCGTGTGTGTGTGTGCGTATGTGTGTGTGTGCGTCTTATTTGCACTCTTGATGTTTTAGAGTGTCACCCCTTCATTGCTGCACTTTTCTTCTGCACAGTGGCTGATCTGTAGCTTGTACCACCAATAGTTTTCCTATTTTTTCGTATTTCCCATTCATTTCCTATGTCGGTCATTTTTGACTATTTAGTGACTATTTTTTTTACGACCCTTTAACATATCAGAATCATCTCCTTGATTTTTTGTGTGTTCACATAGGTAATACAACAAAAGTCACCAAATTGCATCCCCCTCAGATGAAGCAAAAAAATGTAACATTTCAAAACGTTCATTTTTGGCCCAGAGGATTCTCATTCATCAGTGTATAATGTTACCTTAGAGATGCGCGCATCTACCGTCGCAGAGTCCGCTGTTGAAGACGATCATCATCCATTTATAATCACGCGTAACAACACAGAATAATTGTAATTTGACCATCCGGTGTGGATACTTAAATCAGAGGTTGCGGATTCGGGTAACGTTTACAGCTCGGAGTGAAAACAAATTATCACGTATTACTCGCTGGTCTTCAAATCACTGTTATTGTAGTATAGGGAGATGTATCAGTTTGACCGTTGAAATGTCGCATGGATTTGAATGAGTTCTGTTGTCGCACATCAATTTCACACACATCAAGGTAGCATTGGAAAAGCAGTTACTAGTGATTTGATGTTCGGCACTGAGGCTTGGAAGCTTATAAAAAAACCAACAAAAAAAACGAAACATCTCACATGAGATGAACCACTGTACCGGAGCTTGATTCGTCTTTCCATGACCATGTGCTCAGTGACGTCCGAAGCTTCATAGAGAAAAGAGGCCGTTCGGAAGTCTGGCAGGATTTGCAGGTCTAATCAAGTCTCACGTGACAGAATATTCTCAAAGGCAGGGGAAGTAGTAAATAAAAAAAGAACTCTAGCAGCTGCATTTTGTACTAACTGTAGCTTGTTTATTGAGGATGAAGGACAACCGGCTAATAAAGCATTACAGTAATCTAGTCTCGAGGTCATGAATGCGTGAACTAATTTTTCTGCATCAGAAACAGATAGCATGTTACATAGCTTAGCAATGTTTCTAAGGTGGAAAAAGGCTGTTCTTGTAACATATGAAATATGATTTTCGAAAGACAAGTTGCGGTCTAGTATAACACCCAGGTCTTTTACTGTAGCGGATAAAGTAACAGGACATCCGTCTATATTAAAGTTGTATTGTGAGAGGTTTTGTGGGTAGTTTTTTGGACCAATAAGTAATACCTCTGTTTTGTCTGAATTTAATAGCAGGATATTACACATCATCCAGTATTTTATATCTTTGAGACACTTTAGATGAGTTAGTGTTTTCATCTGGTCGTGATGAAATATATAATTGAGTGTCGTCAGCGTAACAGTGGAAATTAATTCCATGTTTTCTTATAATATTACCAAGTTGCAGCATATATATTGAGAATAGCAGAGAGCCTGAACAGTCAGAACGCATAAAAAGTTTTCTCTGTTCAGTCGATAACGGCGTTATGTAAATAAAGTGTTAAAATAAAGTAACGAGGAACAGCGCCCAGCGTAACAAAGGAAAAATACAGTTCCCTTTCAGTCGCTCATGTTCGCCGTAGTCGACGTGTTGACTGATTGGAATCGCGCTTAGAGAGCCTGTCATCTTCGAGTACTATTAATTACACACTCTGTCCCTGTGGAATAAGGGAGTGCTTCACTGTTTCAGTTCTCTGTTCAGTGTTGCCACGGTCATTCCCCTGTGTGCTCCGCCACTAGTGATGGGTACTATTTCCTGAAAGAGCAACACGGGTGCGTTTGCGTTTTTTCAAAAAAAGAAAAAAAGAAAAAGATGTCTTTCAACCTGTGTATTTCTGGATGCGGTTGTTGCCTTTTCCTCTCTGATGGTCACAATTGTTGCATCACGTGTTTGGGCTTACAGCACTCTGAATCAGCTTTTGTGGGTGGTACATGTTCCCATTGTGAGAATATGACTGTCGCGGTGTTGAGATCGAGACTCACCTTCGTCCACGAAATGCGAGTCCCTATTACCATGCCCCACCCCCGGGTGCCGTGTGGGATGGGTGAACGAAGGATAGTGATGGATGTCTTACCTGGTAACCATTCCCTGTGGGCTCCATCACACTGCAGTCAATGGAATTCCTGTTGAACGTGCTGGTCCGTCTGTAATGGACCGATCAACTCTTTCAATTGCGAGGGGTCCCTCCAGTGGAGTGGTCTGTTGTGACACTGGTGCATCTGTGTCTGGCGGCCGCTGCCTTTTGGGGGGGATCCTCGTCTCCCCCTTAAGGCCTGTGAGTTCTCGTCCGTTCAGAGCTTACAAAGCCTGTGGGCAAGCCGCCTCCTCTTGTGGGCCATGGCGTTGCTTCAGGACTGTCAGGCCAGGACACCCTTGGACATGCACGAGGGTAGCCCAGACCGTGCGCTCATAGGTGAGTATCACACTGTATCCACCCTCGCCCTCCAGGCACGAGTGTCATATTGTGCTTGATAGGTCTGGCAGTGTCCACCTTAGTGGTCCATGAGCACCATTGCTGGCTCAGCTTGGTTGATAGGGCGAGTACGGACAAGGTTACGTTCCTGGTCCCCCCAATTTCCCAGGTTGGGCTGGTCCGTGACGTGATAGAGAATTACGTCCAACAGTTCTCTGCTGCCCAAGCACAGAGGCTTCTGCCTTCACCTGCTCATTGCCGAGGCCTTTCCCCTGCCGCTCTCCCACTGGGCCTCTGCAGTATCCTCCATCCAGGCATCAGCATGGAGCTGGTCACAGTAGGGACACCCAGCCCGCTTGTGTGTGTATGCCTCAAGATGCTACCACTCCAGCTGACTCGGCTTGCAATTCATTTAGCTTGGCTTTGCCCTGACTAAGTGACTGAGTAACTGAGTAACTGGGACTGAGTAATCTTGCCCCCGGGCTGAGTATCTCTTTTTCAGTTCAGGAGAAGGACTCAGTCCAACACGTCTCTTCAAGGCGAGTGTGTTAGGCTAGTGCTAGAAGTGAGAAAGGGGCCCACTGAAAATTTCAGAGGCTCCAGGGGCATATGGCAGTCGCAGCGCTTGGCTTGGTCCATATGAAGACCGCTTCAGCACTAGTTTTATGATCAAGTCCCGAGGTGACCGTGGCAGAGCGGCACAGCCTGTCTGATAAAAGATTACCCCTGCCTGCTGCTAAACTCTCAGCCCATGTTCAGACCTTCAGGTCCACCGAATGAGGGGCCATGTAGAACGGGCATGCTTTAACTGAGGCCTGGGCGACCTCCGACTGCATTGGTATTCGTTACCTCGAGTTGGCAGTTTTAGCCACCGATGCTCAGCAAGCTGGTCCTGGTGTAAATATACAACATTGCGACTGTTGCACTAAGCTTCCCTTGCACGTCACAACTCGCCTGTCACCACCTCCTTGGAGTCAGAAGCTTCTGAGGTCGCTTCATTCCACTATAAAATTCTTCCAGCATCACGACAGCTATGGCCAGGGAGAGTGGAGACTCCAATCCCCTGGTGGTCCAGCTGGGCAGGGACCACTTCGGGGTCGCACAATTACATATGTTGCTCCTCCAGACTTGTCCCTCTGCCAGTTGTGTTTCTGTCTGAGTGGACATCCCTTGGAAAGACACTGGCTCTCAGCTGGCTCCCGCAGAAATGCGTTCTCTAGTTAGCCTTCTAAGAAAGCGGCAATGCTATTCGTAATCACTGCTCAAGTTCAGTGAATTTCATCACACTCAGGTGTTGAGCAGAAATGCTCCTGTAGCTCAGTGAATTATCACATCTAGTGTTGAGCAGTGCTTCTGTCTTGCGCGTGCATGTCGCTTGCACCTACTGTGCTAAGTCAGGAGTGGAACAGGTCTTGATAGTTACCCCTTTTTGGCCTAACCAGATGTAGTTCCCTCGACAGCCTTCCTGACTTCCACTGAATACATTTCAGGGATGGGGCATGATGGATACAAACATCAAATGCAGAAATATGGGAACCACGTACTGATCGTCAGGTTCCTCAGGGAGCAAGGGTCATCCCTGCGCTCCTCTTATCCTCTTGGGCCTATCTCCGGTGACAATAAACAGACCGCCCGTGAGCCACTGCAGGCAGTGAGTTAAAATTCTGTTTTTAAACAGTTCTACTTGAGGGTAGGGACTTGCTTGCTTTCAGTCAATGACTTGTGCCTGAAATTCAGGCCGGTTATCTCTCACGAGCTGAGACCCCAGCCTGGATATGTGCCATAGGTTCCTACCTCTCCCTTAAAGGGACCAGGTGGTGAGCCTGCAAGCGCTACCTGGAGGAGGCAGACACAGCCCTGGCATTCTCTGTCCGTCTGCTTCATTGCAGTTTTACGTGCACAGAACGCAAACCATAGGACCTCAGACCAGCTCTTATCTATTAAGGAAATCAGCAGGGAGGGAAGGCTGTTACCAAATGAGGTTGGCGTTTGGAGCCACCCCAGTGACATTCCATATGGTCATCCGCTCAGTTCATATGTGTATTCTCTACGTTACCTCCCTTCGGGCAAGATGTGGCTTCCGCAGCGTCCCTTCCTTCCATGTTGAGGGATTGCTTTCCCAGTGGTCCTGTAGGAACAACAGTGACTTCCCTGGCCTAAGCCCTGTCCCTTCCCCGCCTTAATTGCGGGGGGATCTGGAGGCTTTTGTCTAGGCACTGGAAGGTGGCAGCACCAAATGGCTGCACCAATTTTAATTGGGATCCCAGTTAGTCGACACGTCGTACGTAAGCAACTGAAAGGGAACGTCTCTGTTACGTATGTAGCCCTCGTTCCCTGAAGGAGGGAACGGAGACGTTGTCCCGTTGCTACTATTGCTGGACCCCCGCTCACTCCGAGTTACGCTCGGCTCCTCAGTGAAAACCAACTAGTGCGTGCATTCAGTTCCGAATTTATACCCGCGGGGGCAGAGTGTGTAATGCATTTCATGCACGCCAATTACATTGGCTTGTTTTAATAATACTCGAAGATTTTAGGCTCTCTAAGTGTGATCAAAATGACAGACAGCATTCAGATATTTCCGTCACTGCTAAACAAATACTGTAAATGAAAGAAAATTCAGTTAACACGACCTCTGGTTTTGACACACATTAATAACGCTTTATTTATTAGAGGTACATTTTATATAAAAAAATATTTTATGAATTTTCATTGAAATAAAAGTTCAGGGTAAGATAATCATTTGGATTTAATTTTCCTCCCTCATATTTAAAGCTGTTTTAGTAATCAGTGAGCTCAATCTATAGAAGGACTATAATAACCGCATTCATCTGGTGTGTAGATTGATTGATTGTCTTATTCTGTGTTGCAGGTTCAGGCACGATGAAAAGCATTATTCCCAAGAGCAAAGCAAAAGGCACTGACTTCTGTGGTGTGGGCCAATACTACTATATAATCCGCTCTGATCTCAACTGCTATATGGAGTCAAGTAATTTCAATAAAGGTTTTGATTTATCTATTTTCACTCTGCACCCTGCCTGCCAAAATGGGGACCATTACATTGGTTATGAAGATGGCAACTTTTACATCATCAAGGGCAATTCCTACCGCAGAGTCAGCAACCTGACGACAGACAGCGATGCTGTAGTTTACAGCCTTCATCCCAACTGCCAGGGTGGAGACCACTACCTGTCAGCCTTTGGCAAGTTTTACATCATATTTCAAGAAAAGGGCACTTACCGCAGTACAACAAACATGAATCGCGACTGGGAAGGTGTAGAATACGACCTGCATCCCAACTGCAGAAACGGCCTCTATTACTGGGGCCTGCCAGACCACTACTACTTCCTCAAGCCAGCCTCAGAGTGGGGAGTTGAGTACTACAAAGGGACCAACTTCAACAAAGATGAGTGCTCTGCTGTCTATTCTGTTCATCCTGATGTTCTTAACTTCCTTCCTGGTGGGCTGTCCATAACCAAAGGCCCAGCCTTTGGCGTTTGGGAGAATATTAAAACTATAACTAATGACAGCAATACACCAATGACATGGCAAAAGAGAATCAATAAAAAGGTTGGCTACACTAAGGAGAAGATGACCCAGATCACACACAACTGGAACATATCCGCATCAGCCTCGATTGAATCTGGAGCTCTTGCAGCATTAATTGCGAAGGTTCAGTTCTCCTTATCTGCAGAATATGGAGGTTCACACGTCAGCACTGAAAACGAAAGCTGGAACGAAGCGACTGAAGAGGAAGAACAACTTACATTTGAGCTGAAGCCGAACGAGGCTGTCTATCTGTGGCAGTACAAACTGGGTCTCGGTAAAGAACCAGTGCTGTTCTGCCGTGATTTAAAGATTGACGACGAGCCAAACCCTCCGACTGAAGTCCCGCTGCCGCACGCTCAATCATGAAAACATATCAGGATGGTTTAACTCCAAGAATAATCACGTGCTTCAGTTAAATACCTTAATTATAACATCTCAAGTCATCATTTATATATCTGCATGCATTGCTTAAAATAAGGCTTGAGAGTTGTTTAATATAGCAAATAGATTTTTCAGTTACAGTCAATGTAACTACAGCTTACAACACTATCCTTTATGATTTTATTGAAACTTTGTCTTTATGATTAAAAGAAACCGGCAGATTCCTACTTTAAATCTCATTCAATTTTTAACTAAATATAGCCTGGTTAAAACCAGACCATTCACAATAGTAACCGAGTTATGGTCTGGCAAAGCTTCATAGACAAATCATTTCCAAAGGGGCGTCACCCAATGGACGTCGCTCAAATGCCTCTGGGCGCAATTGGATTTACCTAAAACCAATCAGAGCGATGAAGGAGATGACGTATGCAGAGCGACGGAGAAACATCTGAGTGTTGTTCTTTGCTCGGGTTTTAACAAAAAGGAAATGTTCAAATCTCTTGATTTGAACGAGTGATGTTCCACAGCGTAATCCATTTTGTAATGTAGGCTACAAGATCTGCTTCACCGTCGCTGTGCTGTCTTCATCGTGTAAAGCCCACCCCAACATTTCTGATTGGTGCCTCGATTTTGACGGATTAGAAATGGGCTTGAATGAGCTCTTTGCCAGACTTACTTGCAGGGCAAATCTAAATTTGCCAGAAGTTGTCTGGGTTTTCCCAGGCTAAACTTAATATGTAAATTAACCTCAGATCTTGGCTTTGGGAAACTTAGCCTAGAAATGGCTTAGTCTATATTTTTGTTGTCATAGTGTAATCGAAGTCTATTAACGTGTTTAATTCACAAGTCATAAAATGTGCTGCATTCTGTACTCATGCATTTGACATATACATATAATTAAACATTTTTTGTTTTACACATTTTTGTCACATATTTCACTTTATAGAATACAATTTGGATTTTGCTTTTAATATGCCACATAAAGCTGGACACTGCTTTTAAAGTATTGGTGTTTTAAAATCTTTACCAAAGTAAACATTGTTTGGTGATCAAAGATTGGTTTTAAGGGATTAAATGATTGACTACAGTCAGGGGCCCATACCATGAAGCAGGTTTAGGTGTTTAGCCAGGTGTGTTTCAGTTTAGTTTGCGCCAACCCTGGGTTTTAGGCACCATGAAAGTGGCTTTTAGCAGTGTTCATCACCATAGTAACTCACGCTCCACGGCTAACCTGGTCCGAGGCAGGTTGTGTTCCAGGTATGAGGTTGCAAAACAAACTTGGACCAATCAGCTGTGAGCAAAATTATGCAAATCTTATGCAATAAAGTTACTCCACCCGTTTCCACTCCAAATTAAAGATCACTAAACAGCAAATGAGTTTTAAAGACACAAATCCTCCAGCTTTTAGTAAATTAAGAATATTAAGTTTGTGTGCTTTAGATATTATTTATGTAATTATTGTATCTTTAATCGATCACAAATGTACAATTTTAGTTTATCAATTATTATTACGGCCAGTTTAATTGAATAAATATATAAAGTTCCCTTTCAAGGGAACTTCGAGCTGTGTCGAACGCTGTGGGACGTATGGAATCAGCCCAATTGGAGAGAAGACACCCCAAAAACACAAGCGCATCAGCTTCTGTGCCTTCAGTCGTGCTAAATGTGAATCTGTCCCTCTGGGAATATTGTCTGTCTTTACATACTCTGCATCACACAATTAATTTATATATATATATATATATATATATAT
>NW_024121204.1:472876-493793 GCF_016745375.1 Pimephales promelas | reverse complement strand
GTTTAAATGTTTTTCTCATAATTATGACTTATTTTGTAATTTTGACATAATTTGCTTTAACTTTTTATCACTTAAAAGTAGTTGATAGTCTGTTTAGCTGCAGTCCATGATCAAACCAAACAAGTGAAAACTATGACTTTCTCTTATAATAATGGCTTAGTATCTTAAAATATATTTTTTTACACATATCTCATTATTTTTATTCACAATTTTCACTTTTTATCCTATAATTATGGCGTTGTCTTATTTTTTATAGTTATATATATATATATTTTTCCATAATTATGAGATCAAAAGACATAATTATGACATAAAAAGTTCTAAATATAGTAAAAAAATATAATTATTTACTTTTATATCAATCATTATGGGTTATAATCTCATAAATACCAAAACTCCATTGACTATCAGAAACTGTTAAGATATTGACGAGATCTCATTGTTGAACCTGTTTAAACAGACTATAAGGAATTATTGATTCAGATGCACATAGTTCAAAACGTGATAAAATATGCAGCATTTCAAGAATATATTGTGTTAATTTCAGTAATTTTGTGCTTGCATTCATTAAAAGTCAGAATCGGCTATTGATTGATTGACCATTGCTTGAAACTACAGTGTGCAGAGCTGAAGAACTGTGTGTGTTCGCTGAAGCGAGGTAAACACACACTCACATCCACAGAAAGAGCCCACATGTGAAGGCATTAATGTTTCATGCACTAAACTCCTCCAGTGTCGAGATAACACCGATCAGAAAAGTCCCGCTGATGATGAAGATGATGAAGATGATGGTCTGTGCCGGTCCAGTCCTGCATGCAGCTGATGGACGCTTGTTGTGTAGCCTATGAATGATTTACAGGACGTTCGCAGCACTTACGCCTTTAAAATGGAGCAGGGCATCCCGTCCTGAAGCTCTTAAAAGCACTTTTGAAAATATATTTTTTCCTCAGTAAGAGTCGCCACACAAAACCCATTTCAACTCTGTGAATTGTCTCTTTCCCGCGCGCTGCGTGCATGTCGTCTTGTATTCGATCTGACAATGCTCTTGAATATTTCAGGGTGACCATTTACTTTAGAAGATCCACACAGGATGAACTGAGTTCCTTCCAAAACTCGCAACATTTTTCATTTTTTTCTCATAGCTATATTTATGAAGCCGTAGCATCGTTCTCATGCGGCTTTTCCGTTGTCCCGTTCACTTCTGTCATTCTGGAGATATGAGAAGAAAACAATAAGCCTGTAATAAACAGTTTCCAGCTCCATGGCATTTTAGTGCATCAAAAAGATATCAAATTATGTCTTCTAAATGTGTTTTTCATTGTGAAAGCAATTCAGAATACATTGCATTGAGATGGTGACAAAAAAACAAAAACAAAACATCCAAAATGGTGGACGATTGTGTTTGGTTCATTTGTATGCTCTTTTGAGAAGCACATTGTTGGTTTTAGAGCATTATGACTCTGTTATGCTTCACATGAGAGGAGCATGATTTATTTTGACAAATCTCTCATTATTAGGGTCCATGTAGCTTAGGATGTTTTCTTTAGAAAGCGCCTATAAAGTTATTTCTATGCTAAGATATTTTAGAAGTATTTTACCATTCAAATCTTAATATTAATACACTTAATAAATTATATTATATTTAATATATAGTTTATTCATATATTATAATATATTCATATATTTGAATAATTAATACAAAATATTTATTAATTCTTTTTTTGTGTGTGTACCCCCAAATGCATTGTTGTTTTTAGGATCTCGTTTTATGGCCCCCCATTAAGCAAGATTTGAACATTTTGATCATATTTATCTCTTATTTTACAATATTAAGTGACTGTTTGATTAAAGACAACATGTGCAATAATCCCCACATTAGGCTACACCAATCGCAGTAGTTCTCAAGGGTCAGATTAGGTATACATGGCTCCTTTTACATAAGAACAGCACATTTTAACACCCTCCCTGTGCCTTAGTTTGTTCTGATCTTACAGAGAATGCTGTGGACTCACGGTTTGACGCGGTTGGTGAACATCCGTCGCAGCAGGAGAGCGATGGTGCTCAGGACCATGATGGTGGTGCACATGACTGCTGTACTGTACCGTGAAACTCGGCGAACACAAAAACAACCCTCAGGCTTCTCACCGGGCAGAGGAACTACACAAGGGTCACACACACTTTCACCATGCCCTGCACGTGAATGAGATTATGTGTTTGGATTAGCGCTAATCTCAACCAGTATGAGTCGTGTTGGGGAGGGGGGTCTGAGCCATCAGCACCTTCTGCTGTTGATCGAGCGCTGACACAGCAGATTACACGATCACACCCCGACCAAAACACTCTACACATGCAACAAACCCCATCGACATGCAGAAATATAGTCTTTACATTTCTCTGTGTTGGTAGATTCCAGTGTTGCTAAGAGGTTGCTAGGGTGTTTTACGTGGCTGCAAAGTGTTTTTTGGAGGTTGTTAGGGTGTTTTGGGTTGTTAGGTGTGTTACTAGGCGGTTGTTAGGGTATTTTGGATGGATGCCAGAGTGTTTCTAGGAGGTTGTTAGGGTGTTTTGGGTTGCTAGGTTGGTTTGGGCGTGATTAGGTGTGTTACTAGGAGGTTGCTATGGTATTTTGGATGGATGCCACAGTGTTGCTAGGAGGTTGTTAGGGTGTTCTGGGTTTCTAAGAGGTTGTTAGGGTTGTTTAGGTTGCTAGGAGGTTGCTAGGGTGTTTTGAGTGGCTGCCAAGTTGTTGACTTGGAATTAATAGGGATTTTTTTAGATATGCGCATAGTAATCAGAGTGTTTCTTGGAAGTTTCTTTCCCTATGATGTTTTTTTATCTGCAGTTTCTCAGCAAGAGAGTGTCCGTATGTAATGTGATTCATTAGTGTTCTGTCAAACCATACATACCTTTTGACTCTCCCTAGAGTTTTGGAGTTATGAGGCTTTATTTGTGTGTGTGTCACTCAATCAATCACTCACAACTCACTTAAGTAAATGTTGGATCATGTTTCGTGTGCTACGTGACTGACTTCATGGGATCAGGGATAAAGTGCACATTCATCAAACATGCAGTAAATTATGTTGAGTCACTGTATGTTTCAGCGAATTGATGTGAGTAACTGTGACTCATGAAGCAGTGCAGATCGATCACATGGTCAGATGTTTGAGGGGGAATGTGTCTGTCATTCATTTATCTGCTTCATCTGAACGACAATAACCTTCAACCCAGAGACGTGTCTTTCTGACCTCAGATTCGGCAAACATATGAGGGTACGTTTACACAACAACGATATGCCATATGCTGTTTTCGTCTAAACTAACGGCCAAAACGCTGTTTTCGTCTAAACTAATGGCCAAAACCCTTTTGTTGAGTAAACGAACGGCCAAAACCCCGTTGTCGTGTAAACAAACAGCCAAAACACTGTTGTCATGTAAACGAACAGCCAAAACACTGTTGTGTCAATGAACGGCCAAAACCCTATTGTCGTGTAAACGAACGGCCAAAACCCTTTTGTTGAGTAAACGAACAGCCAAAACCCTGTTGTCGTGTAAACAAACAGCCAAAACACTGTTGTCATGTAAACGAACAGCCAAAACACTGTTGTCATGTAAACGAACAGCCAAAACACTGTTGTCGTGTAAACAAACAGCCAAAACACTGTTGTCATGTAAACGAACAGCCAAAACACTGTTGTTGTGTAAACGAAAGGCCAAAACCCTGTTGTCGTGTAAACAAACAGCCAAAACGCTGTTGTCGTGTAAACAAACAGCCAAAACGCTGTTGTCGTGTAAACGAACAGCCAAAACAATATGGCCAAAAGGTTTTTGTTGAGTAAACGAACGGCCAAAACCCTGTTGTCGTGTAAACAAACAGCCAAAACGCTGTTGTCATGTAAACGAACAGCCAAAACACTGTTGTGTAAACGAACGGCCAAAACCCTATTGTCGTGTAAACGAACGGCCAAAACCCTGTTGTCGTGTAAACGAACGGCCAAAACACTGTTGTCGTGTAAACGAACGGCCAAAACCCTGTTGTTGTGTAAACAAACAGCCAAAAAGCTGTTGTCGTGGAAACGAACAGCCAAAAAGCTGTTGTCGTGTAAACGAACGGCCAAAACGCTATTGTCGTGTAAACTAACGGCCAAAACGCTGTTGTCGAGTAAACGAATGGCCGAAACACCGTTTTCATGTAAACGAATGGCCAAAACATTGTGGTCGTGTAAACAAACGGCCAAACGCTGTTGCTGTGTAAACAAACAGCCAAAACACAGTTGTCATGTAAACAAACTGCCAAAACTCTGTTGTCGTGTAAACAAACGGCCAAACCGCTGTTGTCCGTGTAAACAAACGGCCAAAACGCTGTTGTCGAGTTAACTAACGGCCAAAACACTGTTGTCGTGTAAACGAACAGCCAAAACACTGTTGTTCTTGTAAACGAACGGCTAAAACGCTGTTGTCGACTAAACTACCGGCTGAAACGTCGTTGTCATGTAAACGAACAGCCAAAACACTGTGGTCGTGTAAACGAACGGCCAAAACGTTGTTGCCGTGTAAATAAACAGCCAAAACACAGTTGTCATCTAAACGAACGGCCAAAACGTTGTTGCCGTGTAAACGAACGGCCGAAACGCTGTTGTCATGTAAACGAACGGCCAAAACACCGTGGCCATGTAAACGAACGGCCAAAACACCGTGGCCGTGTAAACGAACGGCCAAAACACCGTGGCCGTGTAAATAAACAGCCAAAACACAGTTGTCATGTAAACGAACGGCCAAAACGCTGATGCCGTGTAAACGAATGGCCAAAACGCCGTTGTCATGTAAACTAACGGCCAAAACACAGTTGTCATGTAAACGAACTGACAAAATGCTGTTGTCGTGTAAACGAACAGCTAAAACGCATCAAAAGTTTTACGTTTTTAGTTGCAAACAACCCCTCAGAATAGACTTAGACATTTCTCTTCACAACTCTGAAGCTTACTGGATGATGATGATGATGATGATGATGGTGGTGGTGGTGATTATAATGATACTGATGACTGTTGACCCAAATGTTGTTATTTCTCGGGAATTTCTAAGACTAAATTTCTAAAGAAATTTCTAAAGACTAACGAGTTTTTGAGTGTGTCATTTGCGTGAGTCAGCATTCTCACAATCCCATACTGCCATTGTGCCTTAATTTCTCCTTATTGATTTTCTAACATGTTGAATAAAGAATCAAACACACCTGAATAGAATTTTTCACATCCTGTGTGGTTCGGGTGTGTTTGATGAGGGGTGGAGCTCAAATCTGCAGCTTGTTTCAGCTTAGTATTTAACTTAGTACTTTGTTATGTGTTTTTTTATTTTTGTTAATACATTGTTGTTGTTGTTTCATATATAGCATAGTTATATATGCTAAAAAGTTATTTCTGGTAATATTTCTATTTCTAAATCAACACTTTTTAATATTTTTCCAATTTACAGAGACTTAAGATTCACTTAAATTGTATTTTATTTAGAATAAAAAAAGCAAACATTTCACATTTCTAATTTTTGCTTGTTTTTTTAAGTTTAAGCTTTGTGTGTGTTCAACTCGCCCCTCTCTCTCTCTCTCTTATGAAATCTATTCACACAGCCTGTAACATGCCATTCTTGGAGCAGATATGGGAGTTCATAAAACGGGGAAGAATGTGTTGTGTTTGAGGTTTCTCTGTGGCGTGTGTGAAGAGGTTTCTTCTGTTTCACTGGAGCAGCGGGTGGTCAGACTCAGATCTGTCTGTCTCAAGTGTTTGTGTGTTTAGAGTTACTCACAGATTTCAGATGCTGCAGGTCGTTTCTACATCTGTGTAAACACACACGCACGCACACACAAACTAACACATACACACACAGGTTTATAATGACATTTGCCCCACTGTGATCCGCTGATTTATCCGGCTCGTGGTTTATCTCTCTCTCTAATGCTCCTCTTATCACTTCGCTCTTGATAATGAAGTTTTCTCTCTTCCTTTGTAAAGTTTGTTGAGGTCAGAGGCTGAATATGTGTGTGATTGGAGCCATTCCTGCGGTTCGCTGTGGATTATCACACACGCTGCAGGTGAACACACTGATAAATGGATGAATTTAATAGAGATTTAATCACGTTCAGCTCACAGTAAACAGTGCGTGCTTTCAAAAGTTTATCATGGACGATGTAACCATAGCAACCGCCAAAACAACATGTGCTGCGGTGGTTCACGAACTTCCTGTGAAAACAATCGTGTCCGGTGGCTATCAGTGCATGCCTGTAGCAAATACAATTAAAACATTAAAATAAAAATAATATAAATTACAATTATATATTTAAATATGTATTTATATATTAATAATAAAAGTAAAAATGTAAATGTGAACACTAATAAAATAATATATATGTTATTAAAATATGATGTGAATATAATACAGTTAAAATTTTAAATATTAAATACATTTTTATAGAATAATATTACAAATTAAAATGGTTACAGTTTTATCTAATTATAATAATAAAACAAAGAATTAAAATGGTAACATTTTAATAAAATATGCATAAATATTGTGCATGTGTGTGTGTACACACATTTAAAAACTAAAAATTTTTAAAAGTTAAAAATTCAAATATTAAAATACAATTTAAAATTGTAATATTCTAATATAATAGTAATAATAATGAAAATAATATTTAAATGTTAACATTTTAATAACATTATATCTAATTAAAATATGATGTATGTAATACATTAAAAAAACTAAAAATATAAAATAAAAAGATTTATATATATATAAATATTACAAATTAAATTTTGATATTTTAATAAAAAAAATTCAAATAAAATTAATTCAAATAAAATTAAAATAGTAGAATTTAAATAAAATTACAAATTTATACATTGTTCATTTGAAATATTTTAAAATATTGTTGTTTTTCTATAAAAAAGAAGTGTATGACCAAAACAAAAACACAAGACTTTGAATTTATTTCTTTAATGTTTGAGTTTATTTCTGAATCAGTGATTATATCACACATACAAAACATTCAGAGAAGTACAAAAAGAAAAGAGTTGATCGGCTTCAGTTCCACAGAACAGTCCTTGTTATTCACTTTCATCAGTTTTTTACACAGAGGAAGGGACTGATACAAAAGCACTCATCTCTTTCGCAAACATCCGCTACAGATGAACTGGACAAACCTCCAGCAGAGTTTATTTATAAGACCGAGAGATGTTTCATCAGAAATGCACATTTTTGTATGTGATGGAGGTGGAGTTTGTGTACGAGGCCAGGGTTTATCTGGAGTATGTGTAAATATTTAACGGGAGCCGGACCGCAGAGAGCTTGAGACTTCGCCACTGATTTATGCAAGTGTTTGTTATCTGAGCAGAATAACAGTTGCTACGGATCTGACATCGATAAAGTCCAGATAAAATATTTAGGGCCTATAAACATTTATAAAGTTCACTCTCTCTGTGTTCTTTATTTTAATGGTGTTTTGGTTCCTGATCATTATTAGTCTCAGGTCTTTCATTAGTTCCTGCACCTGTTGTTGTGTGTCACTTTCATTATTCCAGCTGTGTGTTCAATCCCACAGTTGGCTTTGGGGGTGTGTTAGTTTGCTCCTGCGATCTCCTGTATATTACTGTGTGGATATAAAGCCGATATATTGGCCGATAAATCTAAATCCAAAGAAAAGTCTCACCATGAAAAGCCACGTCCCAAACACACAGTTATAATGTTCATATTATTATTTTATGTTGCTGATATGATAGACTTGCTCTGCACACGTTTCACTTTACTGTATTTTTCCTCTTTTGAAGTGATTTCAATCATATTTCAAGCAAACCTCTCATACTGAACAATGCGTATCTGAAGTGTCTCAGCTAAAGGATATAATACATTATTTATCAGCTTTAATATAGCGGACACATTTTTCTTATCAGCCGATACGGATAACATTAAAAATGAAAATATATCGGCCGATACTGATAACATTAGAAAGGAACATGGTCGATATGATAACTTTAAAAATGAACATGTATCAGCTGATACCTAAAAATGAACATAAATCGGCCGAAATCGATAACATTAAAAAGAAACATATATCGGTCGATAACATTAAAAATTAAAATATATCGGCCGAAACCGATAACATTAAAAAGGAACATATATCGGTCGATACGATAACTTTAAAAATGAACATGTATCAGCTGATACCTAAAAATGAACATAAATCGTCCGATACCGATAACTTTAAAAAGGAACATATATCGGCCGATACTGATAACATTAAAAAGGAACATATATCGGTCGATACGATAACTTTAAAAAGGAACATATATCGGCCGATATCGATAACATTAAAAGGAACATATATCGGCCGATAACATTAAAAATGAAAATATATATCGGCCGAAACAGATAACATTAAAAAGGAACGTATATCGGTCAATACGATAACTTTAAAAATGAACATGTATCAGCTGATACCTAAAAATGAACATAAATCGGCCGATACCGATAACATTAAAACTGAACATATATCGGCCGATACCGATAACATTTAAAAGGAACATATATCTGTCGATACAATAACTTTAAAAAGGAACATATATCGGCCGATATCGATAACATTAAAAAGGAACATATCGGCCGATAACATTAAAAATGAAAATATATATCGGCCGAAACCAATAACATTAAAAAGGAACATATATTGGTCGATACGATAACTTTAAAAATGAACATGAATCAGCTGATACCTAAAAATGAACATAAATGTGCCGATATCGATAACATTAAACAGGAACATATATCGGCCGATACTGATAACATTAAAACTGAACATATATCGGCCGATACCGATAACATTAAAAAGGAACATATATCGGTCGATACGATAACTTTAAAAATAAACGTATATCGGCCGATACCTAAGAATTAACATATATCGCCCGATACGAAAACATTAAAAGGGAACATATATCGGCCGATACCGATAACATTAAAATTAACATATATCGGCCGATAACATTAAAAAGGAACATATATTGGCCGATACGATAACATTAAAAATTAACATATATTAGCCGATACCGCTAACATTAAAAATTAACATATATAAGCCGATACCGATAACATTCAAAATTAACATGTATCGGCCGATACCGATATGATGACCGATACATATCGCGCATCCCTAATAAAGAAGTGTTTGTTAGGATTGTCCCGTGTCATACGATTACAACGGCCACTATTCATGACACTGATTAAAATGGTTTACAGCTGTTTATATTCTACTCGTCCTCTTTTTCTTCCAGGATTTTGTATATAGAAACAAATCAAATTTACGTGTCAAATCTGCAGTAATCTTTGGTGCGATTCATATATTCATATTCATATTCTGCATGAATTCTCTCCTTCACTTTGGAGAGGTTTTGATGGGTTCCCAGCCGACTTCAGCATAGACTTTGTTCATCTGCCAGTACAGGACGCCCATGAGCTTAGACCATGCCCCCTGCACCGAGGCGGGACTGAAGCATTGTGGGAAAGCTTCCACCAGCACCTCCAGGATCACTCCGGCCAGAATCTGCAGGAAAAGTAAAACGATTAATACTTTTATCCAGCAAGAACACGTGATTAAATATGAACTGTTCATAATGATAACTGATTTTTGATCATCAGATGACATTAGAATGATTTCTGAAGGGTCATGTGACACTGAAGACTGGAGTAACGATGCTGAAAATACAGATTTAATCACAGGAATAAATTACAGTTTAACATATATTCACATAGAAAACTGCTATTTTAAATTGTAATAATATATCACAATATTACTGATTTTACTGTATATTTACAAAATGAATGCAGCCTTGGTGAGCAGAAGAGACTAATTTTAGAAACACTTTATTTCAAAAGTCCACTTTAGACATTATACTAAGTAACTTTACAACCATATGTCAACAGGGGTCGGTTGCACCAGCTGTGTGTAAGTTGCAATTTAGCCTAGTTTTGACATAAGTGGGCACACAGAGTTATAACTTCCGCACAACTAAATATTTTTGCGTTGCACCATTACATTTATTTGGAGCGTAACTCTAGGTATAAACTAAATATCCCCTCCGATCAGGGGTAATGGTTGGAATACAATAGCTGACTGATTGCTGCTATATTTATTTTACGCAACAGACTTTAATCCTTTAGACATATATGACTTATAAATTAACCCTCTCTGGTACTCTTCGTCATTTTTGACCGAAAAATGTTACGGTTAATTTTTATTTATTTTTTTCATCAGAATGGTACGAAACTTGGTAAATGTTCTGGCACTTGCTATGTGAAAAAAAGAAGAAATCATGGACATGATTCGTAAAGGTTAAATGGTCCTGTAAAAAACGTATTGGAAATGAATGATACGAATTTCATCTAGTGGAAGCGTTCGGTACTGCGGCCAAACAACATCTGACTGAAAGCTCATTTTTGGAGATATCAACCTCAAATTTAGATAGAGCACAACTTGTTTAGATTTATGGCTTTGATTTTCTTGCAGTTGTAGTGTTTTTGAAAATAGATTTTTTATATAAAAATTGAAAATATTATGTTTGTGCATTTTTCATAACAATACACGTTAAAATTCTGTTACTTTTTTAAGTTTACTTTTTTTTAACTCAAGTGTCATCTTTTTTGACTTCAGCAATAATCTGCCAAGTGTCGTCTTTGAAAACAGATCAAACATGAGTCTGGGAACTAAAGCATTCGAGATTTACAACAGTTTAAGTTGGAAATTAAATTTTCAGGTATATGCTCAAAAAGTTAAATAAATAGATTATAAATACAGCGTAAATATATTTTAGTATAAAAAAATCCTCTAAAAATACAAATTATTTAAAAAAAAACATTGAAACCAAAATATAGTACATTAATTTCATTGAAAAAAAAAAATTTGTCTTTTTTGACAGAAACGCAAAGAGCGCCAGAGAATGTTATGTAAATAGATACGTATTTTAGTTTAGCTCCAACTCCCCTGCTTGGAAGTGTCTGGTAATCCTGAAAACCTTTCCATAAACAAAATAGTTGTTTCAACATACGATAAGTTTTTGCGGTCATTTAATTTTAAGTTTAGTCAGCTTGAAATGTGAATTTGTTCTAAGTGACAACTTGGATATTTGAGTTGACTAACCTTGCGAACACTTACATTTTTAAGTTTACAGTGTGGATCAGATATTTTTAATTAGGGTCTGACTCTGCAGGGCTGATGAGAGTTAGCTGACATGTAGTTACAAAGTTACTAGAAATAAAAAATTGAAATAAAATGTAAAAAAAATCTCAAAAATCAGAACTGATGCATCCTGTCGTTTGTTTCCTCATACTCACTTTGAAGTAGACGGGATCCACCTTGTGTCTGAGCGCGTGTGATTTGCCCATCTGTCTGAAAATGGTGTTGAGTTTGTCTGCGTCGCGCAGGTTTTCCACCAGCGAGTTGAGGGTGGTCATGACCCGCATGGCGTGCTTCTTCAGCTGGACGCTCTGCCGCATCTCCTCGGGATCCTGCATGTCCCGGAACTGACTGAAGTACTGCTTCGCCGACGGGAAGTTCCCGAAGAACCTGGAGGAAGCACATTTAGGTATTTTTAAAACAAATATTTCCTTTCATCTGGACCTTCCAAAAGATTCAAAGAGGGCATATTAAGTCTTGATGTTGTTTTTGGCCTCTATTAGAACAGGTTTTCATGCTTGAATGTTTAAAAACACATAATTTTCCTCATATTCTCCACTGTTGCGGCTCCTCTCTTCCCAGTCTGTCAGTATCGCTCTGTTTAGTTCCTGTCTCTATGAAGCCCCGCCTTCTGAAAAGCACACTGTGCTCTGATTGGTCGGCTGGATCGGTGTGTTGTGATTGGTCAAGCGTTTGGGAAATGTCGCGCCCCTAATTACCATAACCGCCAGTTTCAACACACTACTAACTAACTCAACCAGGCCCCGCCCTTTTATTCTGTGGAAAAATTATTTAAATGAGGAATATTGTGACGTGTTCGTAAAACGTAGCGGATGATTACGTTTTTTTTTTCATATTTTATCAGAAAATACATCATAGCAGGGCTGTGCAACCGTTTCATAAGGTTACAGATAAAGGGAGGTGCGCTGTGTGTGTGTGAGAGAAAGTGTGTTCGGACCCAGCTGGACAGATAACCTTTCCTGAGATAATATTTAACCAACATTGCTGAAATTCTCCTCCACTTACAACAAATACTGCAATAAAACTCAGGGAATGGCTTTTTTTTTTTAACTCGACTTTGTAATGAATGAGTTCAGGCGCCGTTAAAGGGATGTTTAGCACACTTGACCCTATAGTGTGTGTGTGACTACCGTATGACAGGTGTTGTGTTTGTGATTCTGGTTTCTCTCGTCCAGCAGAAGCAGCTCAAACACTCTATGTTTAATATTTCTGTCTGTCTATCACCTAAACACACCGATCTCTCTCTCCATCATCACTCCATCCGTGTGTTTCTGCCTTTACTTGATATTTTAGTATTTAGTATTGATGTGCAGTAGCTAGATACACAATAAGTCATACTTGTTTATTACATTATTTAGGATGTGTCAGCATTGATATGCAAAACTTAAATCATATTAATAATTTATTAAACCACCTTGCACACACACAGAGCTGCCTAGCAACCACATAACAACATGCTAACAACCAACAGGAACACCTTAGCGACTGCATGGCAACACTCGACCATCCATAGCACTTATCGGCAGTGTCAAACATCTGGTTACAAAAAAAACAGTTTATTATTTAATTTTTTTAAAATGTATTGATATGCAAAACTTTACACCGTGTAGTACAACACGCGACACGACGCCGCGACACGCGATAAAAGGCAACGTTATCTTTTCCATGTTAATCAGAGTTTTGTCCTAACAGACGCGACGGCGACACCCGAAGTTTCTATTTAGAAACGGTTTCTATTCTGCGACGTCGCGGCTGACAGAATGAAGACATTACACTATAGTTATGAGTACACATATTTATTTTTAGTTAAAAATAGGTCACTGTGCCACAAGCGATAACGGATCATTTACCTCAGATTTTGAAAGCATGTAGCCTAATATAGCGTTCAAAATGAATTATACAAACATCTGTACTTCATAACAAAATTAGCCAAAGAGTATATTTTGTTAATGTTTAGATTTTTAATAATGTTATTTCTTGATTCTTACCCATTTCCAATACAAGTGCGGGCCAACAGTGCACTTTCACAGACTCACACGCTGTTCTGAATGTGTGGCATCTCAGTCGCGTCGCGTCTAGTGTGGACAGACACACTTGCTGTCGCTGGAATTTTATCGCGTCGCGTGTAGTTAGGACACGGTGTTATACTTAAATTATTAATATGATTTAAGTTTTGCATATCAATACAACTATTTTTGCAAAAAAAGAAAAAGAAAAAAAAAGAGAAAATCTATAACAAACAGATGTTTGACACTGCCAGGGTGTTGCCAGGTGTTCCCATTGGTTTAGCATGCTGTTATGCGGTTGCTAGGCAGCTCTGTGTGTTTGCTTACTAAAAAGAATATGTGCGCATGAGCTAACAGTTCGATAAAGAGCAGCAGATAAAATAGATAAATGTATAATTCAGCTCTAATAAAACATCACTAATATCCCCAGTGTTACTGTAGGTCAGTGTTGTAGTCGAGACAACCTCACTCGAGTCCGAGTCGACACCGAGACCAGAGAGAGTCGAGTCCGAGTCAAGACCGAGTCCATACCTAATTTACTTTTATTTACTTAGAGAAATACTTTTTTTTTTTTTTTTACTGAATTTACTTAGAGTTTAAAAAATATGATCAGTTTAGGGTAAAAAGGCCACATAGTAGGTGGTTGTTAAAAGTAATTTTATTACAATTTGTCATGCGCAGTTGCGCACTAGAAAATCCCCAATCACTGGGCGTGTCAATCAATTTAAAGAAATATTTTATTCACATACATTAATAATCATGAAAAATATTTTTAATTGAACTCGAGTGGACTTGGGAATAATTCCGAGTCCTGAAAAAACAAATGTTCGAGTACGAGTCAATTCCGAGTCCAAATGGACACGAGTCCATGACAAGACCAAGACCATTAAAATATGGTCTCGAGACCGAGTCCGAGACGAGTCCGAATCTCGAGTACTACAACACTGCTGTACGTGACCTCTAGTCTTGAACGCTATGGTAAGTGTTTGTTCTGATGAAACACACTTCAGATGGTCTACTCTTGAAGGTTTCTGATCATGTATTTTCAAAACAGGACGGCTTATTTTCCCCATAAGAGGCTGATCGTAATCCTGAAGTTTAAGATGTCCTCAAGGAGCGAGTTTCAACACCACCGCTGAAGTGTGCGACGGCCTGCAGGCGTGTTTATGACTTTGTGTGTAACGGTACGTCCCGTTCTTTTAAAACACGCAAATTGCTGTATAATCTTGCCTTAAATTTCCTTTAAAGTGATTTAATATGTCTTAACCTGCATTGTCTGACTCTCACAGCGTGTCCCACATGTCTGAATTCCCTTTTACCAATGAAAGCTGTTGACATGTGGTATCTGACCTCAGATAACCCTGAAGGATTTTGGGTTGATTAATGCATCTGAGATATTAGCCCTAGTGACTGTGATATTACAACAGAACAAGAGTGGACTGGTTTACCCTCTTAAAAACATTTCAGAAAGAACAAAATGATTTCATAGGAGATGAATTTTTATGATTGGCTTCCAGATTTCAGACTCCTGCATCTTTTGCTTGATCTGATTAAAAATAAAGGCTTTTTTTGTGTGTTTTTACAGTCATTCCTGTACCAGAGCGGCTCTAATGTTGATCTTTCGAGTCCTACCGGCCTCTTCAACTGTATTTCACCTCAGAACTGAACCTTAAATCAAACTGCAACAAGACAGGAAGACCCGTCCTATTAATTAGACGCCCAGAGAAGTAAATGCCAAGAGAAGAGACTCATCCTCACATGTGGAAGTCAAACAGCAGATAAAGAGCCTTTATCTGGTCTTCTCTGTCCTCCTAAAGTGTGTCATTACTCATGTTCGAGTACGAAAGCTCTTAACCTCTGCCGTGTGTCAGCGGCTGGACGGCCAACAAAGGCACTTCAAATCCCCTGGAAATGTTGAAGCAATCATGGGAATGTTAAACGGAGCTCGAGTTATGAAGACACTCTCAGTCCGTGTGCATGTGATAAGACACCTTTAAAGAGCCAGATCACCCAATCTGATCTTTACAAACCACACTCTGCGACACGGATCCCATAAACTTGGGATGTCGACTCTACAATTATGACCCCTATTGAGCAAATATATATACCCTAAATGGAGAAAGATGAATCACACTTTATTTGACAATTGTGTTTATACACTCTCAGAAAAAAAGGTACAAAAGCTGTCACTGGGGCTGTACCCTTTCAAAAGATACACTTTTGTACCTAAAGGCTGCATATTGGTACCTTAATGGTACATATTAGCACATAAAATGTACATATTAACACCTAAAATGTACATATTAGCACCTAAAATGTACATATTAGTACCGAAAAATGTACATATTAGCAACTGAAATGTACATATTAGCACCTGAAATGTACATATTAACACCTAAAATGTACATATTAGCACATAAAATGTACATATTAACACCTTAAATGTACATATTAGCACCTAAAATGTACATATTACCACCTAAAATGTACATATTAGGACATAAAATGTACATATTAACACCTAAAATGTACATATTAACACCTAAAATGTACATATTAGTACCGAAAAATGTACATATTAGCACCTGAAATGTACATATTAGCAACAGAAATGTACATATTAACAACTAAAATGTACATATTAGCACCTGAATGTTCATATTAGTACCTAAAAATTTACATATTAGTACCTAAAATGAACATATTAGCACCTAAAATGTACATATTAACACCTAAAATGTACATATTAGCACCTGAAATGTACATATTAGCACATAAAATGTACATATTAGCACCTGAAATGTACATATTAGCACATAAAATGTACATATTAACACCTAAAATGTACATATTAGTACCTAAAAATGTACATATTAGGACCTGAAATGTACATATTCGGACCTATATTAGCACCTGAGAAGTACATATTAGCACATAAAATGTACATATTAGCACCTGAAATGTACATCCTAGCACCTGAAATGTACATCCTAGCACCTGAAATGTCAACCCGATCTCACGACCAAGTCATACGAATTCGACGAATGATTAAAAAGTGGCTAAATCGCAACAATTCATACGACCTCACTCGTACGAATAGTACGATTTTGCTAAATCGTACATATTTTACGAATTGGCCAACTCGTATGAATTCATACGAATGACCTACCCCTTACCCCGCCCCTAAACCTAACCATCACGTGGGTTTAGACAAATCGTACAAATTCGAACGAGTGAGGTCGTACGAATTAGTACGAATTAGACACTTTTTATTCATTCGTCGAATTCGTACGAATTGGTCATGAGATAGTGTTGGAAATGTACATTTTAGCACCTGAAATGGACATATTCACACATAAAATGTACATATTAGCACCTGAAATGTACATATTAGCACCTGAAATGGACATATTAGCACCTGAAATTGACAAAAATTTACCTTTTGAAAAGGTACAGTACAGCCACAGTGACAGCTTTTTTACCTTTTTTTCTGAGAATGTATGTGCGCTGATAAAAAGTGGATGAAGCAAGTAAGTCAAGTAAGTCAATGTTAGGGAAAAGAGGCCAACATGCCAAGCCAATTTTGCAAATGGATCTTGAGGTAAGTAGTTTATCAATGCGTCATTTGATTTCACATGTGGCTAGTCAGTCGACGTAGGTCGTATCAGCAGCAAACACACTAGATGATCATGCTAAATTACTGACGCTGTCTGAACATTATCACAGGCTATCTTTGGCCGAACCTCTCTCACATGACCACAGAGATCATTGCGATTGCTCATCTTTCGTCTGGGACAGCCCTCAATCGTACAGTGGGCGTAAGGCACGTTTATAAAAGCCATGTTGCACTGAGGCCTAATCCTGGTTTAATCATATTAATCTGAGGCCTAATCCTGGCTTAATCTAAACCCTGCCTGTGAAACCAGGCATTATTTAAGCATAGATTGAATCATGTGGTTTAATTTGGCCAGATTTGTCAATATATCTCTGTTTTGTGTTCTACAGGAAAAATACTAACAATTGAGTTTGGAGCCAGTGCAATTTGAGTAGCATTTATATGCAGTTTTAGTTTAAGTTCGATTTTGTAAATTTTTTTAGCTTTCTCTTTTTGATTTTTTGACTTGTTGTCGCGCTATCGGCGCTCACTTTTGTTTTAGTACGTCAGTTTATGTGTTTTAGTACGTCAACTGTTTTAATTACAATATTTAAACTAAAATATTTACATTTTTAATCATTTTTCTCAACAATAACAACACTTTTTGGGGTTACATGAAGTAAATAAAGGCCTGTAAATTATGATAATACACTCTCAGAAAAAAAAGGTACAAAAGCTGTCAAGACAGTACCTTTTCAAAAGGTACACTTTTGTACTCAAAGGCTGCATATTGGTACCTAAGTGGTACATATTAGAACCTAAAATGGACATATTAGTTCCCGAAATGTACATAATAACACTTAAATGTATATTACCACCTAAAATGTACATATTAACACCTTAAATGTACCTATTAGCACCTAACATGTACATATTAACACCTAAAATGTACATATCAGCACCTAAAATGTACATATTAACACCTAAAATGGACAAAAGTTTACCTTTTGAAAAGGTACAGCCCCAGTGACAGCTTTTGTACATTTTTTTCTGAGACTGTAACTATAGCTAATGTTGTAGTCTGTTGGTGTATGTTAATATAGTTAGTTTTCATTAGTGTTAGCATGTCGGTGTGGATATTGTCTGTTGGTGTGGACACTAATATAGTTGTTGGTGTTATGATAACAGTTTTATTTTAATCGGTGTTATTTTGGGGTGAATTGTCCCTTTAAGTGTGTCTGCTAAAGCGAGGTGTTTTGCCGTTTGCTAGCTACTTCTTGGCTGCAATCTGGTGCTTTTTGTCTCCAAGTATATTCACGGATATGAAAGGGTGTCTTTCGAGCTTCAGCGTGCGCTTGGGTTTATATAAATGCTTGATAACATCTGATTAATTCCACTGACCTGCTAAATTAAAGCATCACGGAGCTTCTCGTGTGAACGGTCTGAGACGTCCGTTTAAAGCACGTTCCCTCTGAGAAATAAGTCTAATTTCACGAGCTGAAAGAGTTTAATTATAAATCATTATTGCAGCCCTTCAGGTGTGATCTCGGAGAGCCGTTATCTTTCGAGAGAAACGACTGCAGAAATCCATCGCGGTCTTCAAACGCGGTTAGATGAGCTCAGGTCAGGAGTGAAGACATGTGAGTCTTTCATGTGGAGAAACTTTACGCTAAAAGTCATGAATGATTCGCTCAAATTCCTGAACGGTAGAAGAATCGCATGTCGAGGGATATCATCTAGTACAAGTCGTAAAATCATAATTTTATTAATCTGTTATTTTTGGGGTGTGGTACTTGTACTAGTGCAAAATAAGGTTAATGGGTTTTATTATGTATTTATTGGCTTTAATCGATTGGACTTTATTTTAATGTTCATGATTTATTTATTCCAGCTGTATTATGAATGATCTTGAACTCTTTCAATTACAATCTTTTATAGTCGTGCCAGTAGATCTAGAAGAGCGAGAGTTGGCGGTGAAGTACGTACATTAAATCAGTCTGTGAGTTAATGTGACCGATGAACTGATTTAAAATTTAATAACAAACTGTCGTGACTCAATATCTTCAGATATCTGGCCTGAATTTGCTCTTTTTTTTCCACAAATGCATGTTCTGCGTTTTTATCGTGTCTGAACATGCACACTTTTTATCACAGAGAAATACTGTCCAAGATGTCCTGTGATTCATGATTCAAGTGTTTGTGATTCGCTGAGAAACTGTTTATTGTGGGATTATCAATATCAGATTTATTCACCCCTAAATGGCACATAAAAACGAAATATGTTTACATATTGAAATAAGTTTTAGATGATATCAACACTGCTGTCCTGATTTAGGTGCGTGTGTGTGTGTGTTGATGTGGTGAAGTGTTTATAGAAGAATTCGAGTCTTCACAGTGAAGTTTCTTCACTGAAACCATCAAGATCAGTATGTTCATCGAATCCCAGCAGTCACACCTCAGCGTTACCCACAATCCCCCAGCACCTAATATAACCTCTTCTCTTTCCATTCAATATACAACATAAGCAGCGCCAGTGGGATTGGTTTTCACTTTCATGTGATGTCGCCATAGAGCGCTGGTCCTCCTGAGCTGTGTCTGAAACCGCTCACTCGTTCACTCATTCACTAATCCCTATATAGTGTATGGCATTTGAGTGCACTATATCTGCAAGGAGTGAAGGAGATGAAGTGAGTGAATTCGGACGCTGACGTTTACACTGTGCGTCGGAGAGTTGGAGCTGTCGCAGAAAAGGCTTCGTCACGCGTACTGATAAAACTCCTTTTATCTTACATTACCTAGTTTATAAAATAATATTAACAACAATAACAATCATAATGACTTTATTTTGTAATTATACCTCCGTGCCAGCTTTGTAGTTTCATCGACTGAAATTGTACATTAACTCTCACGTTCACAGATGACGTGTCGTCGAGCGCCCCCCGGCGACCGTTATTATGTTCAAAACGACGATTAACGGATATTTTTCAAATCCTCCACTGGATGTAATGTAATCTCTGGTTTAAACTTGCTCGCGCCGAACTTTCATGCGCGCTCAGTTCTCTCCGCATTGGATTGTGGGAAATAGGGCTTCAGCGAGTGTACATCGAATGTACACTCGAATTCAGAGAGGATTGTGGGTAAAAGTAGTGAATGAATGTAGGGAATGATGTCGTTCACTCAGAATTCGGACACCACTACAAAATGGCCGACACCCGATATAGTGCACTATTTAGTGGATAGGGAGCGATTTCAGACACAGCTCTGGAGTCACCTGACGCTCAGTGTTTTCATCACCAACACTAGGATGGTTCACCACTCGCCTTTGAACCCGCAAACTTCAGATGGCTAGCTCTCGAGCTCTACAGCACACGAGGAAACGACTCGACTCTTCAAAAGCTGATAGGTTTGTGTGAGAGTTTATCATCACCAGCTTAGTATGAAAACAATAGCGATCGATGGAAATTGATCTGTGTGCTTATTTAACTCTTACTGTGGGAATACCATAGTACTCTGAAATATACAGTACCATGTGATTGCTATTCAAAGAATACCTTGATACTACCATGGTAAAAAACAAACAAACATGATGTTACCATGGTATATGCCAAAATAACCATGAAAACATGTCACATTTCCCCAAAACACTGTATTACCAAGCTATATGTTCACAAAAATAAAGCATCATGTACTACCACAACACATTCTCATCCCGCTTTTGACCATACGCCAATATCCAACGTTTTAGGGTACCCTTTAACGTCAGTTAGATGACGCGGGTAGGTTTAGGATTAGATAGTGTCATCTAACCGACGTTAAAGGGTACCCTAAAACATCGGACGTTGACGTATGGTCAGTTGTATGACGTCTTGGGATGAGAACGGACTCACAACAGTTAAGATACATGTTCAAAAAAATCATTGTACCACCATTGTTTAATTATCAAACTATGGCATAACCATGATAAATGTTCTCACAACCATAGTATTTGCCATGATACAAGTTAAAAATGGTACTGTACATTTGACCAATTACACGTAATTACTAATTATAAATGACAAACATGGTAAATGTTCAAGAACACTGT
>NW_024121204.1:292876-467876 GCF_016745375.1 Pimephales promelas | reverse complement strand
AACATGATACCTCATCCTACAATATTTCTATTCATTTCTATTAGTTCATTACTGTAAGCACTAAGCAGTGACTGCAAAAATATAAAATAAAACCCAGTAAAATTAAAGTAAATATCCTAATTTAAATAAAATGCACTCTTGACCCTTAACTCTTTAATGTAAATGTTTCCGTTGCTGCTTTTACTGTCTGTTTCTGAAGACGTGAAATTCAGACTTTCACATGCTAAAGATGGCACAAGTCATTAATTGGCAGGATCAGATTATGTTTCAGTGATTTTCTGTTGTTACAGTTTAACTGGTAAGATACTTAGACATTTAATTTCATCAAGATTGCAAAAGAATGGAAAGAGTGTGTCAGTGAAGGTGGTTGTGAATGTGTGTAGATGTGTGTTAGTTACAGGATCACAGAATGACACCGTTCCACTGTCATAGTCTAGATAAACTCTCACACGCTCAAGATCCTGTTCAACACGAAAACCAAACCCAGACACATACAGTCTGTACGGATCATACTCCACACACCAGACATCAGTGTTCAAGAAATCACATCCTTTCCTCTGGTTTGATGCTGTAGTTACTCCAAGACTCCAGCATTCACTCTCTTTAACCTCCACATCCCAGCAGTGTGTTCCTGAGCTAAAACCCTCTGAACCCAGAACACAGTAATACTCATCAAACCTCTCTGGATTATCAGGAAGAGGTTGTTCGTTCCAGCTGTATGCCACACTGGTCAGATCATCAGACAGGACAAGACGTGGATGAGCCGAGTTTGGATCCAGAATCACCGGCGCTGATGAGACACAATCAACAGGTACTTTTGTTCTGTTGTTCATATAATGCACACAGATTGTTATGAATTATGACAAGCAGTGCACAATAAGTCATGAAGGATTTTTAAACTCATCATTCACTAAACAGCTTTAAACTACGCCATCATTTCTTGATGTAGATAATTAAATCACATCAAGATTCAGTGTATGAATCTCAACAATGGTGACAAACAGAATATTCAATTTATAATTATACATCAAGATTCAGTGTATGAATCTCAACAATGGTGACAAACAGAATATTCAATTAATAATTATTCAGATAATGCATGCATGATGGGAGCCATGAACGGGTTTTGATTGGTGGCACCCAAAATGCAATGCAACATGCTATATAGTTGTCATCATTGTTGAGAATCACAGGCTGGTTCTTGATATCTGTGTGTCCAAATAAAATATTTTTTTTTTAATAGAACTTTTAAGAAATCTTTTGGATAGTATTTTAAATTACTGAAAATATTATGTTGTGTAATGAAAAGGTTAAACTCTACAAATGAATTTTTTGACAAATGATGATTATGTCAAAACATAACAAACATCACCTCATCAGCATTCCTTGTTGTTTGATGTTTGATGATTGATCCTTGGTGTATCAATCATCACTCAATTATTCACTTAATTATCTCATTAACTTTAACACTCTTAAGTCTGGATCCAAATAAACTCCCAGAAAAGTTCATTTAATACTGAGTTTTAGCTGTTGGTTGAATAAAAATATGGCAGGACTTTTACTCTCTGACCCCTGGACTTTCCACCTCTGAAAAAGTAATGAGTCAAGAGCCCAACTAAAGCAAACAATGATCACTATAATGGTGACTTGTGTGAAAAAAGTGAAAATGAAACATTCCATAAAACATCACCATCTAAACTTCTACTACATCTAAATAAGACTGTGAGTAGATATATGACAGAAATAAAGTCAAACTGTTAATAGTACATGCAATCAAAGTCAGTAGTTCTTGTTTTGGATGACTATTTCAGTAGTTCTTGATCGCGTATCTTCAATAATGCTCAATCATCAATTAATCACCTAATTATCTCATTAACTACTATAGATCTTCTCCAGACTCACTGTATTGGATGATGTCCTGCATCTTCTTCCAGATTCTGAACGGCAGATTGCTCAAGAATGGTGACGCATGAAGCAAAGATCCAGAATCCAGAATCCAGGAAGGATCCGGCTGTGAGATCTGGAATCTGTAAAAATGTTCAGGAGTCAGAACTGCAGTGGATCAGAACCAGAGAGACCAGAGCAGAGGTGTATAGTCCAGGGGTCACAAAGTAGAAGTCCTGCCATACTTTTATTCCACCCATGAACTCAGTCAGCTGATTTCTGTCTCCTGGCTGAAAAACTGCTAATAAGAAAATCCTGGTGATTGGAACAAAATACTGAGGAGGACTTTTACTTTCTGAACCTGGACTTTACACCTCAGAAGAGAACAGAAAAAGAGACGAGCAGAAACACAAGACGTCTGACAGAAATAAAGTCAGTCTGGTTAGTAATAAGTGAAGCTGGTAATGCTGTTATAAAGCTAATGTTCAGAGTTAATCTTTGTCACCATTGTTGAGATTCATATGCTAATTCTTGATGTCTGTATGTGCCTATCTGAAATATTTTTAAGGGTTTTTTTGTAATTGATTTCATAATTTGGATTTAATAGAAAAGGCATATTCCACAACAACAGTGCTGCAATAATATCCATAAGATACAAATCTTAACTCTGAAATTATACTCTCAGTGATTCAGGCCAATTATTGATTATGTTATAACACAATCAACACCATCAAATCACCTTTTCTCCTTGTTCATTTTGCTGTTATAACAGAAGTTCAATAGCTGAACAAATTCTAAAACAAATGACTTAAGGCTCAAGAGCGCAACTAAAGCAAACACTGATCTCCATAATGGTAACCAATTACGATTTTCTCCATCAGATATTCTGATGTTATGGTGACTTCAAATGAAACACAGAGTTAAACCTCTGTTAATTCTCAATAAAATCTTCTGTAGAAGTCTGACAGAAATAAAGTCAGTCCGGTTAGTAATAAGTGAAGCTGGTGATGCTGTTTGTGCAGTTGTTTAATCGTCCTCTGCTGAGATCCTCAGAGATGTAATGTCTTTTATCGTCAGTTGATTACATCTAAGGCTGTGGCTGAAGTCAGTTGTAGTTCTTGTGTTTCGTCTCTTTTTCTGTTCTCTTCTGAGGTGTAAAGTCCAGAAATTAAAAGTCCTCATCAGTATTTTGTTCTAATCACCTGGATTTGATAATTAGCACAGCGTTTCAGTCAGGAGAAATCAGCTGGCAGAGGTCATGGGTGGAATAAAAATCTTGCAGGACTTTTACTTTCTGACCCCTGGACTATACACTTCTGGACCAGAGACACCAGAAGATCACTCACCTTTCCATTGAGACTGGAAACTTCTGCAGAACAAACACACCATTTATCATCAAGAACTCAATCAATCAATCAAATCAAATCAATGATGTGAAATCAGACCTTCTTTTTGGCTCTCATCATCTTCTCTATGTCGTTGATTGCGTGTGAAAGATCTGAGATGTGTGCGTTCATCTCCTCCAGCTTCTCCTTCATCATCTGCTTCTTCTGCTCCTCTTCCTCCCTCAGTGCAGTGATTGTAGCTTCTTCTTCATCTCTGAGAAACTGATGAAGCTTCTCAAACTGATGTTTAATCTGACGCTCTGTGTGCTCAGCTTGAGACTGAAATCAAATCACATTCACTTCAATCATCTCAAAGACTCAACTGACTCTGGAGCAGCATGAAGCAGTAGCTAGCTTGCACAGGGGTAGGGGTAGGGGCACTATACAAAATGTATTGTGCCCTTTTCTGATAATTGTATACAATTATTATTATAAATATTATAATAAATATCAATACACTTACACACCCTTGCCACTAACAATAATAATGCAAACAAATATTATAAAAAAAAAATTGCGGAGAAGTGGTAGGCGGAGTTTCCTTTGCAGCGCCTTGTACGCATATCCTACCATCCTACTCTAAAAGTTGCGGCAGCGTGCGAGTTGTATTTAACTATAATAAAAGTAGGCTATAACTCGATTTCAGATGCATTCTGAGTGACAATGTCATACGTTTTTATCCAAGGCCATAGCAAGTGTTATTAGCTTGGGGAAATACATCTAGTTAAATGAAATGTTAAATCTACTTCCAACTCTAAATTGTAAGGAATTTATATCTTTGATTTCAGTTACGCTTTACAATAAGGTTAATTTGTTCATTATTCATGTATGAACCATGAGAAACACATTATTTGTTAATCTTAGTTAATAATACAACTGTTCGGCTAATTGTTTATTCATGTTATGTCAGTCAGTGCAATAACTAATTATAACAAATGCAACTTTTGATTTTAATGTTTAAGTAAATGCTGAAATTAATATTAACTAAAGATTAAAAAAGCTGTAGATGTGCAGTTCATTAATGTTAATGTTACCGATTCATGATAGCTAACACTTTCATTCATATAATAGGCCTACATTCATTAAATTTACAACATCAGCAAAACTACAAATTAATTTTCCATAATTACCTTCTTAATTCTCACTGTTTTGTTTGGTAAAGTAAATATTATCATAATTTCCCTATTTTCATTTGATGTGGTGTGCATTCCAATTGTATCATCATATTTTCTTAGAATTTCAATGTAAGAAAGAATGAAAAAATAAAAAATAAATAAAAAATTGGTGCCGTTTTCGGTCCTTCCTGCCCCCGAGGAGGTCTGTGCCACTGGCATGAAGAGTGAGCTGGGAAATGTGGGTTAGTTAACTACAACTTTTCAGTCAATAAAGGAACATGGGAGTTATGTCAAAAAACATATCATCTGTTCTAATCCTTGTACATATATCAAAAGAATCAATCATTTTGATACAGTATATCAATCCTCACCTTGATGTGTTTAACTGTTTTCTCAAACTTCCCTTTAATGTTTTCATTGTGTTGAAGTTTATCTTGTAAGGACTTCAGGGCTATATTGAGCTCCTCCTGGAATTCAAAGTGAAAATCTATAAGATTTTTGTAGGGATGCACCGATATGAACATTTTGGCCGATACCGATAACCGATAATTCTTTATATTTGAAAGCCGATAACCGATATATCGGCCGGTAAATCTAAATCCAATTTTTATATAATTTTTGAAAGCCTGATTGCAAAAACAAAAGTCTCACAATTAAAATCCGTCCCCTAACACAATTGTAATGTTATCATTATAATTTCATGTAGCCGATATAACAGCACATTTTGCACTTAACTATATTTTCCTTTTTGATTCCAATCATATTTCAAGCAAATAAAATCAATCATGTTGAACAGTGCGCATCTTAAGTGTCTCAGGTGTCAAGTGTTGAAGAAATAATTTATTATTTATCAGCTTTAATAAATCAGCCAAATTTTATTATCGGGCCAATAACGATAACATACAAATGAGCAAATATCGGCCGATACCAATATGGTGGCCGATATATCGTGCACCCCTAGATTTTTGCAATGTGTTCTGTAGTTAATTCATATTCATCCATCCATTGATTCAAGCAGGGACATGTGCAAACTTCACATAAGTTCATTTGGAACCGTACTGAGACCACCTCTTCAGCTGGATCTCAGTTCGGTTATTTGGTCCGCACCCGAGTTCGATTGCTGTATTCACACCTGCCCAAAAAGTTCGCACCAAGGGGGGAAACGAACTAGAGTTTGATTCAATCGAACCATATAACCGCAGTTATGACACATTATTGTCCACGCAGTCCCAATAAAATTGTTAAGTGTTTTCTTAGATGCATATATTCAGACATTTGTTAATACATTTGCAAATAAAAAGTTAGATTTTTTTGAAGAACACCTAACTCTGTAAATTATATTAAAATCATGTCTATGTAAATTACAATTTAACTCTAGACTGTTCCTCATATTATAAATTACAGCTGTTTACATTTATTTAGTTTGTAAAAAGTGTTTATCGCCTTTGTGTCATACCTACAGTACATTTTTAGTGTACAGCATTTTACTCTATAATTCTCAACTTTAAAATGTATATAAATATTGAATAAATGAAAACAAACTAATAGAAAAAAAATAGCTGCATCCTATTAATAAATAAAGTCAAACCTTGATTTTGTTGATGTCCCGCTTAGCACAGCATCTGTCCATTTCCTGAGTTGATAGCAAGTGAACCTTCCTCTGAAAAGAACAGCTAATGCGAGAAGGATGGTGGTGACCACGAGCCCAACTAAAACAAACACCGATCACCACAGTGGTGACTTCAAATGAAACAAATAGTGGTGACTTCAAATGAGTGTGTCTGAAGTCTGTTTTAGTTCTTGTGTTTCTGCTCATTCCTTTTTCTGTTCTCTTCTTTCCTTCAGTGATTCTGCTTGTTAACAAGTCTTGTCTTATTAAGGCTGAGATAACTCCATATTTAATATACACAGGTCATGTGGCACCGATAAGGTCTAGTTCTGGTTTATTTCTTTGCTTTTGGCTGACTTGTGGCATTGCTATGGCTTGATTGTGGCCCAGGTCTGGCAAACAGGAGTGAGACGCCCAAGGGTAAAATGGTATGATATTGTCAGAATTTGGCCTTTTTTTCAGCAAGGGTTAACAATGCAGTTACATTATTATTAATAAAAACTGTCACCTCGGGTGAAAAATGTCGTCCTATGTTCCGTCTTTAAACTTCTTCTCAACGTGTATGCAGTGTAAATAAAGCAGTTGAATCAATGAAATTATAGTAAAGTTAGTCCACGGCCACACCCCGTGCTAATTGGTACCGCCCACGGCGTAAACTACAAGACGAAAATTAGAAAACAGAAAATCAGTTTGATTTCATTTGTTCAAATATTTGTTTCTGAGGTCACAATTAAGCACATGGAAAATTGAAAAAAAGGGAGCAAAAAAGCAACTATCCACTGATAATTTAACTGGAAAAACAAGAAAAATTAAAGTCTGGTTTCAATTTTTCATTTTTTTTTTTTGCATTGTATGGTCTGAAAATTGAATTGTGAAGTGTTACATAGACCACAAATCATCTAATTATTGCAATATTTTTCCGATAATGGTATACTGATTTAGTTATTGCTTTGACATGACTACTGAAAGGTCTGACTCTAGAGACACACCAAGATTCCTGACGTGATTTTTAGTTATTAGACCCCTAGACTGAAGGTATGCATTCACCTTGAGAACTTCATCTTTGTTTCCAAACGCAATGACTTCAGTTTTGTCTTTGTTTAACTGCAGAAAGTTTTGACACATCCAAGTGTTTACTTCATCAATGCATTTCACAGGAAGTGAATGGAGCTGTAGTCATTAGGCGATAGGACTAAGTAGAGCTGTGTGTCGTAGCCGAGGTAAACGATTGAAAATAGTTGAAGATATCATTATCTTATCATTATCATAAAATCATTATCTTGTCAAAGATAGTTAAGCTACAAACCAGCATTAGTGACTATGTGGAACCCACTTTTCCCTCTCGGCAACCCACAAATAGGTCACAACCACAAAAATAATTTCCAAATCTCTTTGTTAGACTGTCAATGTCAAGACTGTCAGTAGTCAATGGAAAGTCCCCACCATGGCTGAAACAAACTAAAACAAACAAAACCTTTTGTTTAAACTTGTAACGGCCACTTAAAATATTATGACAACCGATAAGTGAGGGACATTTTACAGCTCCACACTAGTTTAAAAAGGAATATAATTCAGACGAAACATGTTTTAAAATAAATAAATTATATATCATACGATAAAAAAATCTTTAATCTGATAATAAATCAATGAAAGTCTATGCAATGTCTTCACTAAGATAGTTAAACAAACGTCTGTATGTGTGTGTGTGTGTGTGTGTGAGAGAGAGAGAGCGAGAGAGAGAGAGAGAGAGAGAGAGAGAGAGAGAGAGAGAGAGAGAGAGAGAGAGAGAGAGAGAGATGTTTGTGTGGTTATGTGGTTATGTGGGTAACAGTGAGTAAAGAAAATTCATGATGTTTCGTGTAAGTGCCTGTGCTTATTTCAAAGATGTTGACTTAAACTCTGAGGCTCTTTCTGAACATGCATAGTTCATTTTATTTTCTTTCTTTCTTTGTAATAATTATACATTTAATATGTTTCTTGTGGTCTGAATATATTTATACAAAAATTTGTTGTATTTTTAAACACATACTGGGTTCCAAAAGACTGATGCCAATAAAATGCTTCTATTTTCCTTTTATTTTCTGTACATTTTATCATTTTGACTCTTATGCTGCGTCCCAATTCACCTACTTATACTATGATCTAAAAGTATAAACTCTTTTTTTGAATAAAAAATACAGACTTTTGAGTGTGTAGCAAAAGAGTAGGCAAGCTTTGGGACATACTATCACGTCATCTTTAACGGACAGATCTGTTGCGTGCATCCTGTCACCGTAAACTGCCCCGTCAATCATCTTGTCACAGTTAAAATCTTCCATTCAATCAAATTTGATTTCCTTGCATTTCGGAGAGAAACGTAGCCTAGTAGCATGTTGATCTGTCAATCGTGGGTCTTTCAGGTGGAGACTCTCCTCATGTGTTTGTAATTTGAAAATAATTATGCATTTAAAAGGTAATTGCTATAAACGTCTACAGTTATGCACATTATAAGATAATCGATTGTCTTTTCCCCTCCTTCCACAAAGATGGATAATCCCACTCGCTATGATTAAATATGTAACACAACGGAGCAGCAATATATTCCGCTGTTTTATTCAACACTAGGCTGTCCACGTTGTTTATGCTTGGACAACCATGTGTTGGAAGAGACTTTAACAGGACCATCACTTCTGCAGTTTGCACACGACTAAAATTAAAGTTACACATTTTATCAGCCATGATTTCATTTTTGATCATGTTGGTGTATGATTTTAAAACCTTCAGATTATTAAAGCACTGCTGGAATTAGCTACTGTAAAGAAAAATTAATAAAGCATCTGTATAATCATCATTCATTGAAACAGGACACTACAGTCTGTAATATCATCATCGACACATAACCACCATGACATGGGGTGCATTTCCCATTAACATTTTAAACCTAAATTGATCATAGAACTATTGCAACAAATGGTCTGTGCAATCAAATTAGGCTTACAATGCTTTCGGGAAAAGCAGCCTAGTTTCTCTTTCCATAACAAATGTGCATTATTAACACAGAGTTGGAGCAGCCAGGGAAAAACTAATATTAAGAAGTTAAGGGTCTAGAGCCCAACTAAAGCAGTAATGTGTAATGGCTCTAAGTCAGTAGTTTTGGTCCCACTTTATATTAAGTGGCTTTTAGTACTATGTACTTACATTGAAATTAATAGTTTGTTACAATGGACTTATTGTGTACTTAAATGTTTTTACATTGTACTTATATTTTAAAATTCCAGCATGTAATTACAGCCATAATTACTTTATGTAAATCTGTAATTACACAGTTGACCCTCCCCTCACACCTTAACCTACCCTTAAACCGACCCATACCACCACACCTGTCCCTAACCTTACCCGTATCACATCTCAATAGCAGCAAAAGTGTTTTACAATACAACAGGAACACAATAATACATTGTACTTATTGTTCAATGTAAGTACATAGTACTTAAAGCCACTTAATATAAAGTGGGACCGTAGTTTTTGAGTTTCTCCTTCCTTCAATGATTCTGCTTATTAACATCAGGTATCTAATCACTTAATTATCTCATTAACTACAACACTGCTTCAGTGTAGTTGCCCCTGTAGTTGGACACATATACACTGAGGAGTGTTAGGCCCTGTTTACACGAGAACGCTTGCAGGTGAAAACGTAAAAATATTTTATCGGATGTGCCTTTCGTTTACACGGCGACGGCGTTTTTGGGGCTTAAAAACGCTTTTTTGTGAAACCACCCTCCAGAGTGGAAATATTTTAAACGCTCCACCGCCACGTTCCCGTGTAAAGGCCTGTTCACACTGGGACGAATTTCGCGCGTATTATTTGCCGACGTTTAACGCCTCGTGACTAAACAAAGTAAAAGGCCACGCGTAAAAGCGTCATTTTTAAAAAAACGCCTCGGCTTTGTTTTTTTAGTTTGACGCACCGCGTCAAAAACTATCCGACCAATGAGATTGGCGCTTTTGCTCAAGTGTTTGGAGCTTCTGAAGTTACAGTAAAACACAACTTGGGGGCGCTCAAACACAAAACGGTCTTCCCGAGCACACATATGGAACGGTGAAGAAGATTTACGCATCGCCGTCTACACAGCCAGGGAGAAATAAGATGAGGAAGATGCAAGGCAAGATGAATGAGCTGCTGGTCTCGTTGGTGCTAGAACATAAAGAACTATATGACAAACGCGACAGCGACTACAAACATCTTGATAAAAGAAAACTGTTATGGAGTTGTATTGCAGAGCAAATTGGCGCCATCTAATGTCAGGGAATGAATTTTATGTTCATTTGGCTCATCGTCAGCGAAAATCGCTTAGGTGTGAACACAAAAAACGCGTTGAAAAACGCTGATGAATAACGCGTGCTGATATTCGACCCGGTGTGTACGGGCCTTAAAGGGTAAAAACGCAAAGGTCTGCTTGACAGTGAAGGTTGTACGCAGGTGCGCGGGCTTGGTGTTGTTGTAGTATGCACTCCTAGCCGCCTGGAGTGCATACTACATTGAATTCACGGACTTTTGCGTCACCATCTGCACACGGAATTTTACACCCAAAACGCTCGTCTAAACGCAGAATGAAAAGTGATATCGCAACACCACTTTTGCGTTTTCTCTTCAGAATCGTTTCCGTGTAAACATAGCCTTAATTTAACACCGGGGGTTTTGCTGTGAAGGGCGAGGCTAAGCCTCCCCCAGCCTTACACACCTGGCAGATTATGTTAAACATTTTGTAAGCTTTCTATTCTAATAACTAAACACATCAGACACAATTTTGGCAGACTTCTAATGTCCTTGGACAATGTATATCTGGCAGTGGCCGTAGGGGGTAATGCTACTGACAGGCTGATGCATTTTTAAATGTGAGTTAAATGTGTTTTGTACTTGTCACAGCCATGATTGGCAAACGTCCCCTCAGCATGGCAAGCGTCGGTATTTCGTTGCCCAAAGAGTATTAGGATGCAGTGCGAGTTCCCTTTCAAAGGGAAACTTCTCGGGTTACGACTGTAACCCTTGTTCCCTGAGAACAGGGAACGAGACACGGCATCTTGTCGCCATGTGTTCGGGCTGCCTGCACAGTCCCTGAAGACTAAAAGAGAATGACATGTTCTCTAGACGCCACTTTTATACTTCCTGCTTGCACTAGTAGTGACGTCATGGCTGTCGACAGCCAATAGGATTGCTGTGATTATACAGTACTTCAGTCATCAGTCATGTCGAGGCGTTCCCCCAAAGTGTCTCAGGACGCAGTGTCTCGTTCACTGTTCTAAGGGAACAAGAGTTACTGTTATAACCCGAGATGTAATGGAATTTTTGCATGTACTGGTTTTGTTTATTTATTTTTTTCACAAGATGACTTCTTTTCACTAACTTTCCTAAAAAGAGTTGCATTATACAACCAAGATTCTACACATGACAATATGGTGGTAACATAACAGTTAGTCATGGAAGGAAATGGCAAACATAAAAAAATAAATAAAAGCAGATATTACAGACACAAAATGACCAGATATTAGATTGATTTTCGCTTCACCAATGACAATAGTGATGTTATATATATATATATATATATATATATATATATATATATATATATATAATATATATATATATATACACACACACAAACTTAATCTCATTATTTTTCTTAGGTTTTTTTTTTCAACCTGCAGAACTCAATTGCTGTTTGGCTATATTCTTATCTACAGGCAAAATGTTGGATTTTTTCAGTTACACGCAAATACGAAGTAAGGTCTAACTGTTCAGATAAATGCACATACACACATCCAGTACGTGAACTTGATTCACTTAATTTCTTTGCAGAAACATTACTCTTAGTTAACCATTTATACTAGTTAAAATAACAACATTGGTGTCAGGGAATAACTCAGGATCAAGTCGCAAAGGCAGAAAAGTCCATTTATTTATGAACAGAGAATAGTCAAAATGGTCAGAATCAATCATGAGTAGAAGATGGTGAATGACAGGCCTTGGCAGCAAGGAAACCAATGGCACAGAAAAATGAAAAACTGGACAGGGAAAAACAGCAGACATGAACACCAAATGATCTGACAAGAGCAAACACACCACATATAAAGGCAGTACTGACGAGCTTCAGGTACGCAGAGCTGATTAGCTCATTGGCTGAGAAGGATTGCCTAGCAACAGGTGATAGAAAACAAACACAACAAGACAAGCAAGATGAACAGACAGACTTGCAAACCACACCCAATAGTGCTGAAAAATGTGTGATATTGAAAAACATCTGGCAACTTTCTGAGAACAATTCTCTTTTTCACACACACCGACTCCACCCATAAAAAGAAGAAGAAGAAGGAGGAAACAGAGATCGTAGTTTACTCTTCCACCATGTTCACTTTACATGGGGTAACAGCTATTACTCTTTCAGCTTTCATTTGTATTTACTATTAATTTTATCCAAAGCGGACCACTGATCAAAGATTACAAAGTGAATTACATACATTTTACAGCAGAGGAAAGGGTAAGAAAATGGCACTGTAAATTAACCATTTGTTAGATTACATTGTATATTGATTCTACTACATTGTAAAATAACATTACATGTACCGTAAGTGTACAATAATTAGCATATTTTAGTTTTTGATTCTTAGAAGTTTGTTTGCATTTGGCTTTTTATATATAAATTGCATTGGCAATTTATATGACCCGCATTTATATTTTCACTCAAGTAATGGAGTTGTGTACTTTGTATACCTCTAGTTAAAGAGTCTCATTTGTTTAAACCATGGCAAGGTTTGCATTTAATTTTTCACAAGAGAACTTCTTATCTCTAACCAACTTCCTTTTAACAATGGCTAAATGGTGTGTTCACGTCATGTCAGAATTACTGCAGTTACAAGAATTTTCTGAGAGCTTTCTTCAGTTGTCATCTTGTAATTATAATAATTTTTACAGGATGTGAATATGCCCTGTTGCCATGATTGGAGAGGAATTCTTATTTAAGAGTGTACACGTAAATTGGTTGATAGGAAGTTAAGAACAAAATGCTGTTGTGGCGAACAATGACAATGACGTTACACATAAGTACAGCAGTACACATGCCTATCCCTGCCATGAATATGAACTTTGATTATACACCAGACTTGAGTCCTTATTTGCTCTGGCAGTAGATATAACCACAATTGACCCTTCGCAGGGAGTTTGATATCTGACCAATCATAATCCACCATTTTTGTCTGACAAAGCAGTTAGTTTTTTTTAAACTAAAAAAAGTTAGTTTTGTCTACTAACTCCAGTCAGGAGAGTTAGTAGATTAACGTTGGTGGATTTGAACTTGAAAAACGGAGTGTACTGACATCTTTCTCATTTGTTTAATTTATTCGGGTCCATTGAAAGTAAACGGGGAAAGTGTTTCAAATATCATTGTCTGTATTTGAGTAAACGTTATTTTTTTTTATATTAACAAACACTATACTCTCAATTCAGGTGATGTGCAATATAATATGTTTTATTTTTTTTATTTTTTTACCAGAAAGGTTCCCGATTCCATTATGGAATCCTCAAGACATTTGGAGGTTAGTATCAGATGAAAGGTCAACATTTATATATATATATATATATATATATATATATATATATATATATATATATGTATGTTTATTATGTCATTTCACAACATGCCATGTCTTTGTTGCAGTATGTGCATTATTTTGTACACCAACCCATGTAACTATAACCAATCACCTGTATCAAATGTAGGGTTGTGGGATTATTAAGCCAGTTACTAGTTCTGACTCTGAATTAGATTCACATTATTACTTGTCTTAACAAAATCTTAATTTGTCACACCACAAACATCAAAAATCCCGTCACAAATATCTCCTGTGTTAAGTGTAAGAAAAGTGTAAAGAATCTCCTGATCAAAACACGTGCGAAGAAGATGAAGACACAAGCGATATATATGTAATCATATGCATATTTTTAAAACACTATCAGCAACATTAAATAGCATATAAATCAAAACAAAAAAATGTTACTGAATGAAATGTCGACCCAGGACCCAGGCTAGGACTTTGCAAGCATTAGGGGTGCTGATGGACTTGATCTACTATACTTTTTGATCCTTGTTCTGAATCCAATCTGGATTTAGTATTTGTTTTATCAGCTTTTTGCTCAAAATGTTGCTTTTTTTAATGAAACTTACCCACATTCAGGTGTCGATAAAAAAAGCTAGAATTAAACTTTTTTTTTTAGAAGCAGAGGGTCTGTTTTTTTCTTTTGACATATTGCATGTTCAGATATTCATACAACAAAATAATGTGGAGGGGATCAAATTTGTTCTGATTGTCAATTCATAATTCAAATCTAGATAAATGCATAGATGTAAATGAAAACGGACTAGATTTTCCTCTGAATACTTAATAAAAATAAATAGCTAAACAAATGAAATCAGTGTAAACAAAACCATGGCTGCATTCCAGTCCAAAATTGTCATGCCCTTCACTCGCTAACTTCCCTCCGTCTTGTTCACTCGGATGTACATCATTGCTTACGTTGCACGAGTGCCCACTACTGGTGGAAACCGCAATTAGCTGAACTGGAGTGTCCTAAGCCCTTCATCACTTTGAATCAGCTATGAGTTGATTTATTATTTACTTTTTTTTTTTTTTACTTTTTGTTTAATGCAGCATCCACATGTATACTGTAGGTGTGTTTGGGTTATTTTAAAATAAATAAATAAATTATAATTAATATATCATAGAGTGTTTGTTGTGGTGGTGATTAGACAATCTGTGGTTAAGTCACAACCGTACTCCATTGTGGGACACAGAGATGCCTGAAGTGTATATATATGAAGTAGACTCGCTCCCTCGGTCTAAATCGAGGGAACAAGTGTCTGTCCACATAAACTTCCCTCGTTCACTTCATGAAATGGAACGCACTTCAAAATGGCAAGTAAATAAAATAAGTTATAGAAATATTTAAAAAATGAGCAGTATTCTCTGCTTTCAAACGCTGAGACGCCCCGTGTCCACTGTCTGCGCTGAACCACGCCCAATAATGGGAAACATACACTCATTGGAGGGGAAATCAGCATGATTCATTTAGGAACAAAGCAAGTGAGTGTTCCCTATCAGTTAGTCATGTTTGACGTTAAGTCAGAAGTGAACTGACGAATTGGGATCTCGTCTGATAGCTCATACACATTTAAGTGTAAACAAAACAAGCCAATGAACATTGGCAAAGCGGGTATGTAAGGAAGAGTGCTGCACTTGCTCATTTAAAGGGTTAGTTCACCCAAAAATGAAAATTAAGTCATTAATTACTCACCCCCATGCTGTACCAACCCCGTAAGACCTTCGTTCATCTTCGGAACACAAATAAAGATATTTTTGATTGAATCTGAGGGCTGGATCACTTTTCCATAGACAGCCTGAGGGACTGCCTCTTGACGGCCCAGAAAGTCATTAAAAGAAAAGGTTTAAATATTCCATGTGCCTACAGTGGCTCAACAATAACTTTATCAAGCGACGAGACTACTTTTTGTGCGAAAAAAAAACACGTAAATAACGACTTTATTCGACTTTCCATTACTTCCTTATGGGCGCATGCGCGAGAACTGAGACGAGACCGTTCTTCTTCGACTACTTTTTGTTACCGGCTGCTCACCGCTTAGGAGTATTACCGCCCCCTACCATATAAGATGACGTACTGATATAGCCGGAGGCGCAAAACGTTCTGTTTACAAGCAGTACGTCATCTTATACGGTAGGGGGCGGTAAAACTCCTAAGCGGTGAGCAGCCGGTAACAAAAAGTAGTCGAAGAAGAACGGTCTCGTCTCAGTTCTCGCGCATGCGCCCATAAGGAAGTAATGGAAAGTCGAATAAAGTCGTTATTTACGTTTTTTTTTCGCACAAAAAGTAGTCTCGTCGCTTGATAAAGTTATAGTTGAGCCACTGTAGGCACATGGAATATTTAAACCTTTTCTTTTAATGACTTTCTGGGCCGTCAAGAGGCAGTCCCTCAGGCTGTCTATGGAAAAGTGATCCAGCCCTCAGATTCAATCAAAAATATCTTTATTTGTGTTCCGAAGATGAACGAAGGTCTTACGGGGTTGGTACAGCATGGGGGTGAGTAATTAATGACTTAATTTTCATTTTTGGGTGAACTAACCCTTTAACCTTTCGCTTTGGAACTGAGCGTTTCATCGAATCTGCTCTGCAATCATCTGTACGAGTTTTCTACAAACCCAGAAGAAGGTCTCCAGAGAGTCATGGTGTGACAGCACGTCAACGGTGGTCACCACTTAAGAGCATTTCCTCTGGATTCATGGCCGTCTAAAAGAGTATTTTGCACACCGCTGCTTTCAACAGTATTGCACGCTGTGCAGCGACCATTTCCTTATATGCTTCAGCACTAAAAGAGCTTTACTCTAAAAGAATATGCATTTTTTAAAGATGTCATTCCACCCGTGTGTTTCTGAATGCGGTCGTTTCCTGTCTTTGTCTGATAGTCATGATCGCTGCCTTACGTGTCTGGGCTGAAAGCACGATGAGGTGGCGCTCATGGATGAGTCATCTTCCCGCAGTGGGTGCATGTCGATGCTGTGCTCGAGACTCTGCTATTCCCTGATCTAGTTCCTCTGCCCAGCAGAGGGCTACTGTGGTAAATGCACAGAATGAATTGAGGATCACAGTGGGGATCCCGCCGCTGAGCGGCTTTCGGCCCAACCCCATCCCAGCACCTGCCAGGCCTCCAAGCATCAGCCAAAGCAATATACCTGAGATGGGTGACCCAGAGATGGAGGAGACACCTCTTCTGGAGATGGTGAATACACCATTCCTACCCCTTCCCCTTTATCAGTCAAATTTCTGTTCCGCCACTTGTGTCACAGCCAGTGGTACCCAAATTCAATAAAAGATGGCAGTGTGCGATGCTGCACCTTGCTACTCTCATCCCTCTGTCCTATCACCAGCAGGCAGTGGTGTGCAGTTTGAGGATGCGAGCCATCTGGAAGCCTGGCTACTGCTTCCCACCCCGTCTCACTGACTCATTCAGACTATTAGACTCGGCTATGCGATTCAGTTCTCCCGGTGTCCCCCAAAGTTCAGCAGGATCTGATTCACTTTAGTGGCGGACATGGATGCTTCTGTTCTGCATGCAGAGATCGCAGTCCTACTGACAAAGGACGTGATAGAGACGGTCCCTCCAGCCGATATAAAGACAGGGTATTACAACCCATACATCATTTTACCCAATAAAGGTGGTGGGTTATGGCCAATCTTGGATCGGTGTCCCTTGAATCAGTTCACAAGCTCCCATTCAAGATGTTAATGCAGAGACACATCTTCAAAGGCATTAGTCCCCAAGCTTGTTTTCCAGCAATAAACCTGAAGGATGTGTGCTGTCATGTCTCCATTCCTACTCTTTGTGTTCAAGGGTTGGGCACATAAGTACGAGGTCCTCCCCTTTGTGCCGTCTCTAGTGTCTCACGTCTTCACAAAGGTTGTGGAGGTGGCGGCCTTCATGTCTCCATTCCTACTCTTTGTGTTCAAGGGTTGGGCACATAAGTACGAGGTCCTCCCCTTTGTGCTGTCTCTAGTGTCTCACGTCTTCACAAAGGTTGTGGAGGTGGCGGCCCTTGTGGAGGTGGAGGTATGGCCAATCTTGGATCTGTGTCCCTTGAATCAGTTCACAAGCTCCCATTCAAGATGTTAATGCAGAGACACATCTTTAAAGGCATTAGTCCCCGAGATTGTTTTCCAGCAATAAACCTGAAGGATGTGTGCTTTCATGTCTCCATTCCTACTCTTTGTGTTCAAGGGTTGGGCACATAAGTACAAGGTCCTCCTCTTTGTGCTGTCTCTAGTGTCTCACGTCTTCACAAAGGTTGTGGAGGTGGTGGCTTTCATGTCTCCATTCCTACTCTTTGTGTTCAAGGGTTGGGCACATAAGTACGAGGTCCTCCCCTTTGTGCTGTCTCTAGTGTCTCACGTCTTCTCAAAGGTTGTGGAGGTGGCGGCCCTTGCCTCTCTGAGGGGGGGTTTGCATTCTCAACGACCTCTAGGACTGGCTCATCCTGACCCATTCACAAGACCAGTTGTGCAAACACAGGGACTTGGTCCTCATGTAACTCAGCCAATTGGGGCTTTGGGTCAACTGAGTTGGACTTGGGCAACATGAGAGCATGCCTCACAAATGAGCATACTCAGTCATTGCTGAACTGCCTGAACGTGATAAATGGCAGAACGGTGGTTCCACTGAAACTATTTCAGAGGCTTGTGGGGCATATGGCATCTGCAGCAGCAGTCACACCACTCAGGTTGCTACATATGAGAGCACTTCAGCACTGGCTTCACTTTCGAGTCCTGAGATGGGCATGGCAACACAGCACACACCGGCCTGTGGTCAGACCTTGCTTTTCTATAGGTATGCTTTTCTAAATTGATATATCAATTGCCTCGAGTTGCTGGTAGTATGGCTTGCTCTGCGCCACTTCAGATAGCTGCTACAGTGCAAGTTCACGAGTTCACACTTACATATAATTTTGAGTGAGATTCAATGCATATTTGCCGTGCTGTCCGGAGGGAGGGCTCCGAGCTCGGATTTCTGCCCGAACCCAGAGTACTCCCCCCGTATGCAAGTGATTTTTTAGAAAGAGGAGTGTGGAGAACTAGTAGTGTGTGGAGAAGGGGTGGAGGAGGGATGCTGGATCGAGGTAAGACTGCTGAGTCTATATATACCCTCTTCTCATTGGTTGCTGATTGCTGTCCACTCGTGTTAATTATCTGAACGTGCTCCTCCCGAACTTAGTTAATAAAACTTCATAATGTGTTGGTCCTGATGGACAATACTGCGGCTGTTGCGTATTTCAACCATCAGGATTGTCTACGCCCCCTGTAGCATGTTGCAACTAGCCTGCCATCTCCTCTTTTGGAGTCAGAAGCACCTCAGGTCGCTTCGTGCCATTCACATTCTGGTAGAACTTAATCGTGCAGACGACAAGCTCTCAAGACAGTCCAAGTTCCAAGGGAGAATTGAGACTCCATCCCCAGATGGTCCAGCTAAGGTAGACCTGTTTGCCTCTCCGGACACGTCCTACTTCCAGTTATTTTTGTGATTGACCGAGGGGACCCTCGACACAGATGCGCTGGCACACAGCTGGCCTTGGAGCCTACGCAATTATGCGTTTCCCCCATTGAGCCTACTCACACTGTGCAAGGTCAGGAAGGATGAGGAGCAGGTCTTATTAGTTGCGCTATACTGGCCGAACCACACCTGGTTCCCAGAACTCCCTTATGACAGCCCCTCCTTGGTGGATTCCTCTGAGCAGGGACCTGCTTTCTCAGTGCCTGACACCCACGTCCAGACCTCTGGAACCTTAATGTGTGGTCTCTGGACAGGCCGCGGAGAACATAAGTGACCTAACCCAGCAGTGGTAGACACTAATATTCCACAAGGCGGGCTTAAAACGCTGAAGTGGGACCTCTCCTTGGTCTTGACAGCCTTGCAGGGAGCGCCCTTCAAGACGATGCAGTCGATAGAGCTTTCCCCCTAGTAAAGTCCCCCTGTGGTGAAAATTAAGCTTTTAATGTTGTTTATATATCTATGTGGTGTTTTTAATATGCTGTAAGACAAACCATTATGCAAATTCATAGTAAATTCAAATCAATACAATGGCTAAGTATTTTCTTCTTAAAACTGCAGTGAACCAAAGACAGTCTCAAAAACGTGGTTTAAAGTCGCTGGTGTTTCTGACATCACAAACTACTTTGTAACCAATCATACCGGTGTGAGTGGTGATCAAAAATTAGTTTTAAGGGATAAAATTATAGACTACAGAGTGACTTTAAGATCCTGTTTCTCAATACAGAGCTCCTGACTGCGCTCTCTTCTAAGGCCGGATTCACATATAGCGCCTAAAAACGCGTAGAAAACGCTGGGCGCGCCGCATTCTCCATTTTCCAAAGCGCCAGGGCGGTTGTGCTTCAGTTGGTTCTTGTCACATGACCTATTGTGTGCGTATGGTGCGCTTGCGGTATTCTGAAAAGTTGAGATGTTTTTATCTCGACGCGGCGTGGACGCGCATGGAAAAAACGAACGCGTCGCACCGCGACCGCACCGCTTCCATTATGAGCGCGCATACCGCGCACCTACATTTGAAATAACGAACTTGGGCGCGCAAAAGACGCGATATGTGAACCGGCCCTAATCGCGTCTTTTGCGCACTCAAGTTCGTTATTTCAAATGTAGGCGCGCGGTATGCGCGCTCATAATGGAAGCGACGCGGTCGCGGTGCGACGCGCTTGTTTTTTCCAGGCGCGTCCGCGCCGCATCGAGATAAAAACATCTCAACTTTTCAGAATGCCGCAAGCGCACCGTAGGTCACGTGTCACGTCAACCAATCAGCTTCCTCGCCATTTTTGTTACCTCTTCTTAAAATACAATCAAACTGGTCCTTGTCCACTCTGAAATAGGCTTTGAACCTCCCATTGTCCAGGCGGAGTTCCTGAATCAGCTGGTGAAATTCCCCATGGTTCTTGCGTTTTTGTAGTATGGGGTGCACCCAAACACTGCGGCGTTTTTTTACTTTTCTGAGTAAATAAATCTTGTAACAGAGTTACAGCAAAGGTTTTTCGGTGGTGGAAATCCATTGCTGAAATTTCCTTCATGTAATGGAGAGCGCGGCTGATGGTTGCTTAGCAACGACAGACGCCTCCGGAGTGCAACCGCCCTAGCGCTTCTTTGGAAAAAGGAGAACGCGTGCGCCTAGCGTTTTCTACGCGTTTTTAGGCGCGATATGTGAACGGCCCCTAATGAGAGTCTAGGGGACCTGCAGGCATTTTTTTAGTCTACGAATTGTGCCTGGAATTTGGGCCGGCCAACTCTGACGTAATCCTGAAACCCTGCCCTGAATATGTGTCCAAAGTTCCCACCACCCCTTTCAGGTATCAGGGGGTGAACCTGCAAGCACTGCCCCCAGAGGAGGCAGTCCTGTTCGCGCTTTGTGCTTGTATGTGGACCAAACACAGAGTTTCAAAGACCTCAGATTATCAGAGGTTGGCCCACTGGTTAGTGGATGCAATAGTCTTGGTCTATCAGGCTCAAGACCAGCCGTGCCCCCTGGGCGTGAGGGCTCACTCCACTCGGAGCATTGCGTCTTCCTGGGAGTTGGTGCACGGCACCTTGCTGACAGACATTTGCAGAATTGCGGTCTGGGTGACACCAAAAAGGTTTTGCAAGGTTTTACAATCTTTGTGTAGAGCCGGTTTCCTCCCGTGTACTGGCTTGTTGCACTACTTCCCTCCAAGGATGGAATACTAGCGCATATCTGCTCCACAGGTGAGACGCGGCAGGTCTAGCACTCGTGTCTATGCCTAGAAGGTCAGCCCCTGTACTAGACTAAGTGTCCATGTGTTGTGATCTCCCTACGGGTGATCCCACGTGCATGGTATGGCTTCCCTGTCAGTGAGCCCATGTCTTTCCCTTTGGCAAAACCCGCTCTGCCATCTCTGCTTGGTATTGACTTCACCCTAGGCTAGGCTGGCTGTATTCCATATGTAGCACTACCCTTATGGTCAGACCATATGTGTAACACCACAAGTTTCCTCTCAAAACTTAAATGAGCAAGTGCAGCACGTTTTCTTATATACCTGCGTTGCAAGGTGTGATTCACGATGCAAATCTCTCTCGCCAATGTCCATTGGCTTGTTTTGTTTACACTCGAAGGTGTTACATTAGTAACTTAGGCTTCATTAACTCCCCCAAATCATTCAAAAACACAGAAACATTGGCAAAATAGAGCAAAAACTTTGTTGTGTCTTGTCGTGACAGCACAGACTGATCTCATGAAATGGCGTATGTATGATACGCCAATTCGTATTTTAATGTTTGGCGTGCTATCAACACGCATAATCGCTTTTCAGCGTGTTTATGAACGCCGTTGACTTAACGTTACATTACTGTATAAATATATGACCTACCCCGACCCCGTCCCTAAACCTACCCGTCACTGGGGTTAATAGCATTTATGAGTCTTCCCCTTCCATCCTAGGAAAAAAAATATCGCTCCCCAGATGTAGATATACATTTTTGCTTCGTTTCGCTCAGACATTTAACGGTGTGTACATACTAGAGGTCTTCACGGGTCCAAAAATTCATGCCCGAACTGGAAGAGACCCGTAATGTGCTACACCGAACCGACCCGGACCCGTCGTTCATTTCAAAAGTTGGACCCGGACCCGTGCAGACCCGAGAAATGCCATAAATGTACTGCCCGGACCCGACCTGGACCCGTCCCTTATTTGAAAACTGGACCCGAACCCGGCAGGAAGACACAAACCCGACTGGACCCAATTGTTCCATATTATTTCACACGAGTTGCGAAAAATAAAACTTTTTGTCTTACCTAATTTTAGTAGCCGTCGTCTCACTTCCTTGTAACGTTACCTGACTGACTGTGATGCATTACAATCCACAGACAAGAGAGTTCTATCCATGTTATTTCTCTCGTTATTCCAAGCTTAATACACTCATTATTTCAGCTTTAAAAGTCCACTTGATGTCACGGTGATGGATGACAAATGCAACCTAGCACAGGTTGTGCTTGTACATTCTGACTCGAGTTAACTCGCATAATAACCTTAACTGTTTGCCCTTTTGAACTATAATAACGATTGCTTGTTGCTTGTTCAGCTTGATCATATCTGTGCTCTCTGCTCTTCATTGAGTCTGAATCTGACCACCAAAACTTTAAGATTAAACAAGACAGTTCATTTATATTATTATAAACATTGGATAAAATGTAAAGCGCGGTTTGGCGGAAGCTCTGGTTGCCATAGAAACATGACACGCGCTTGAGATTGCACTCCGATCGCACAGGCACTATGTTAAACAGACCCGGGACCCGAAGTAATAGATTCGGACCCGACCCGGACCCGGCTGATCATTTAAAATATAGACCCGAACCCGTACGGGTCCCGGGTCAACGGGTCTCGGGTGCACTGTGAAGACCTCTAGTACATACACGCGGAATCACTCGGACATTTAACGGCGTAGACATGCACGCATACACGCGGATAGCTCAAAATGCGTATAGATAACACGCCACTTCACTTGAAAGTGGCGTGTATGTTTATGCAAAAGTCATGATGTCATGTTGCACAGCACTTGGTAAAATCATATTATAAGGAATTGAATGATGAAGAACTGAGTACAGATGCTGCCATATTGATGAATGGAATTAATTAATCACTGAATTTATCATCATAAAGATATTATGATATTGAAAAATCATACAATAAAAAATTTTAATGATTCTTTTCAGTCTCTCTTCTGAGAAAGTGCAGTACAAACAACAACATGCAACATATCATTGCAAAATGAACTGGAATCAAATGTTTGATTGAACTGAAGAGTTGGAAAACACTGAATATCATATAAGGTACAAATTCTACATTACTGCTCAGGGAAAAACTTTATTGTAATTTTCAAATTAATGTTTAATATAGTGTATCTGCAGCACATACAACATTATTTATGGTTCTACTGTATTGAAGTGTGTGTACAGAAAACCGTTAAAACAATTTGGGAAGTAGTTATACCATGTGTGAGAAAAGTCGGTTTGGGGAAATGGTTGTTTTACAATATGCCTGTTTGCTAAATTTTCCATAAAACTTTTTCTTCTGATTTTCTTTCATAATAATAAGGAGATGGCTGTTTCATCTGGACTTCCAGTGGACATCAATGACTGGAATAAAGACCATGTGAGACAATGGATGCTTGATATAAAAGTGGACAAAGAAGATGCAGAGATTTTGTACAACCAGAGAATTAATGGAGCTGGTCTTCTCCTCTTGGAGGAAGCTGATCTCTCTAGCATGCAAAGCCTATCACTGAATGCCAAAAAAATAATTATTCACAACATATGTCTTTTGAAACAAAAGACGCAGCAGCAGAATGATGTGAAGACTCAATCTTATAGCTTGAAGCCTTACCCTTTCAAAAGATTTACTGCTGCTCACAGGTACAGAGAAAACAGCAATCTAGACGTAACTGAAACGGGTCCTATAGATTTCATACAACCATGCCATGAATTCAAAGCATTTACCAACACAACAGAGGAGAACAGAATAAAAAAATACACTTATGAGGTGATTCGATTTGCAGCAGCTTGTATGAACAGCCGTACAAATGGTACTATTCATTTTGGAGTGGCAGACGAACCACATGGACACATTCTGGGTATTAATGTTCAGAACACAGATGAATTTGATGTACAACAGAAACATGCAATTGAAAAACATTTCAAATTGGAAAGGTCTGTTAAAATAGCAAAGAGCTGCATTAAACCCCCTCGATTTGTTGAAGTTCTCAAAGCTGACATGACATCTGCAGGAAAATATGTTATTGAGGTAGACATAGAACCGTCCTCCATAGTCTGTGAAGAACTTTTCTTTAACACTTATAATGTTGATAAAAATGAAGAAGAGATGCAAGAGCCCAAAGGTGCAGAGAGGAAGCAGAATGATGGCAAGTCTTTCTTCATAAGAGACGGCAGCAGCAGCAAGAATCTTATTACATCTGCTTCCTCAAAGGAGTATGAGAAATATACTGCAATTGACAACATGCAACGATTGTCCCAGTTGAGGAAGGACGCTGAAGAGAAGCATCTCTATGTTGTCAAAAAAAGTGTGCAAGGCTCTAAACTGTGTGAGATGATAACAGGAGGGACCCATTCTTTAGACAGGTCACACTTTGCATGGTACATTTTGGTGGCTAACAAATCTCACCCTGTTCAGCTGGAAAACCTGGATTTCCTTTTTTACATGGATCTAGTGGCTGTTCTGGATTTCGATCCAGAATCTGCTCAGAGTGGCCTGAATAAGTTACTTGAAGAGAGAAAGACATCCAATCCTCATTTACCAACTCAGTATAAAGTTACAGGTGCAGTTGAAGACATTTTAAACAAGTTAAAGCTGACCAAAAACACAAGCTGGGTTTTCTGTAATGGAGGCATTAATGAGGAAAACCCTTCTGATACTGATAATTGGTTGACTGAGAAGGGATCTTCAGTGCGTGATGTTGTTTCTTTCCTGTGCAGAAAAGATGTTGTGCATCGCAAGCAACTTCTCACCATATTCCTGCTGTTAAGTCAAGTGAGCGACGCCAACGACTCTTTTCTTGAGACATTCGGTATGTTTTTACAGGAGCTCAATGGAGTAAACAAAATCTTATGCATCAGTGACAATGAAACATCATACACCTACTGGACGGATCTCATTAAGGGCCGATATAGAGCTGACATCTCTTCAAGATGCATTTCTGAGCTAAGTTTTGCTGAGGTCAATGGCACCATCCTCAGTCTGTGGTCAGAGAATCGCAAATCAAGCCGGTTTCTGCCTTGTGGTGGTGGCAGTAATGTTGTCCTATCAAAGAAAATTGAGGATTCCCTAGAAACGCTGAGTGTTCTTTGTGTGAACCAGTGTGAAGGAGGTGATGAGGACAAACAACATCATGAGGAGAACTTTTACAAGGGAGGAAAGGTGTCTTGGTGGAACTTCTTCTTCTCAGAACAGCCCGGATCAATGCCATTCATCAAACGTGACAAGTTCGACTATATTATCAACACTATTATTCCAGACATATGCAGCCGGAAGAGAGCTTGTGAGTTTTTCAGCATCTTCCATCTTCCAGGCTGCGGTGGCACTACGTTAGCCATGCATGTCTTATGGACACTGAAGGATAAATACCGTTGTGCAGTGCTGAAGGAAACAACACATGATTATTCTACCGCAGCCGAACAGGTTGTGCAGCTTCTAACATATGAGACAAAAGAGCAACCTACACGACTTCCCGTTTTAATCATGATCGATGACTTCCAAGACATCTGCGATGTAAAAAAACTCCAACTTCAAATTGAGGAGGAGTGCTTGAACAAAAACATTTTTTCCAAGTCTCCACAAGTCATCATAGTCAACTGCATGAGAGCTGAATCCTGTGAACAGACTGATGATGCAGTTTTCATTGGAAACCGTTTATCTGAGAAGGAACAGGAACTGTTTAAAGAAAAGCTGAAGGAGTTTAAGAAAACCAACACAAACACTAAAACGTTCTATGGGTTCATGATTCTGAAGAACAACTTTTCACCTCACTATATTCAGCGTGTTGTGAAAAATACCCTGAAGGGCTTCGACTTCCGAGACAAACATTCTCAACTTTTTGCTGTTCTTGTCCTCCTGCATGTCTACTGCAAGAATGCATTGCTGTCAGTCTCCACATGTGAAGAGTTTCTTGGTCTGCAAACTAAAGCAAAGTTTGAAGTAGAAGATGGATTTGAGAAGTTTTCCACTCTTTTAACAAGAGGCACAGCCTATTCCAACATTACCTTTGAGGGTGTGAGAGTGATTCACTCAAGTATAGCTGAATACTGTTTGAAAGAGCTGTCGATGAAAGTGTCAAAGGCAGAAATCTCTAACCTTCTGCTCACAACAGACTCATTTTATGAGTACGCTCTGGGGAATCAAAAATTAATGCAGGATGTCCACAGCATGTTGGTGAGAAGGCACTATTCAGCTAAGGCTGAAGACTCACTTTTTTCTCCTCTTATCCAAGATATAATGAAGGAGACGCCAGGGATGGAAGAAATTGTTCTAATCAATGCAGCAAATTGTCTCAGAAAGGATGCAGTAATATTTCAACTCCTCGCCAGGTACTATTACATCAAAAAACAGGATTTTACTGTGGCCATGAGTTGTGCAAAAAAGGCCAAAGACCTTTCAGTGGATAACTCCTACATTTGTGATACAGTATCACAGGTACTTGTGCGTGAACTCAAGCATGCTGTTCACAAAGACAGAGATGATCTCTTGAAGCCGGACAGTCTTGATCGGTATCTTACATTGGCTGAGTCTGCAGCTGAAGCTTGCAAAGAAACAAAACAAACTGCAGACAAGGAGGCCGTATCTCGACGGAAAAGACTAAAGGATTATAGTACTTACAACACTGCTGGCCATCTTGGAGAACTTCAAACTGCAGTTACTGTCATACAAATACTGCAAAAGACACCACTGCTTAACTGCCTTGCTCAAGTCCTCTTGGGTAAAATTACCATTGAAGAATTGTTAAGGATGAACCCTGAACTCAAGCAATATTGTGATGTATTGCAGAAGCATAAGAAATATCTTCTTCAGCTAAAAAACACAATGAAGGATCATTTTGATTTCCTAGACAATTTCTTTGTCAATTTAGTACCATTTTTAGCGGAGAAAGACAAACAAAAAGAACTGACAAAGCCCAAGGTTTCCAAGTACTTTCAACAGTACACTGAGCTCTTTTGTAAAATAAATTGGAGTGAGCTGATCAAGAATGAGCAAATTAACCTCAAGGTTAAAATTGAGCAGACACGTGAATGTCTGGAGAGGAACAAAGGTGACTCCTATACAGGACTTCTACAATATTTGTATGAGGAAGACTCTGCATCAACTCTTGAAGAGATCATCCAGCAGTATGATTTAATTCTGAATTCACAAGAGGCCAGACTGATGGACATTGTCAACTTTATCTATGCCAATGTAATTCTGGCAAACATCAACTCTGAATCTCAGTACATCATGTCCCACCATGAACTTCGAAAATTACGCCTTCGAATAATCATTCGCCCCTTAGAACTCAGTGAGATTCTGCCTTTGCACTACATCACAGTTTTATTGTTCTGGCAAGAGGCCAATCGTGCATTACCAACTTCACAAATGAAGACGTTGTACTCAACCTACCTGAAACCTGTGTCCAATGGAAAGAGAGCAGCCGTCCACTTTTACCTCGGGAAGGACGAAGGTTATGGTGGCCTGATTTCCCACAGGGATATTAACAGCTGTTTAGGATCAGGGCAGAACATCTCAACTCAGTGGGATGATGACAAAATTTGGAAGAAAGTGAGGAATAGTAATAAACTTCACAGAGTTTCTGGTGAAATTCGTAACAATTGTATCTGGGTTGCAGACGTGAATGTTATGGTTGATCCAATGTTCAGAAGCCAGTTAAATAAAGAATATGGCACACGAGTGACTTTCTTCATTGGATTCTCAATGAATGGACCAGTTGCACTTGACATAGACTTTGAGGCATAAGGTTCACAAGCCTGATTTATTGAAGACATGCATATCATGAAAGAGAGAAAACTTCTAGATTTCTAGTTCAAAAAATTAGGACAATCAAGTCGAAGGAGCTCTTGGACCAAAGCCTGTAGTTGTTCCTAGAAATTATTTAGGTTTGTTTTATTTTCATATGCAGTGATTAATCTAAGCCAGTCTTTTAATCATTAATGTTGCATGTTTTGTGCCTTTGTTTAGCAGAAATGCCTAATTGTGTTTAATGTGTATTCTGTAAAAAGCAATGTTGTGATTATGTTATGAGTGATGACTGAGAGTCTGACCAATGCCAGCAATGCACTGACTTCCAGAACACGTGTACCTCTGTTGTACTTTTATATTATATTGTGTTTATTTCTTTTTCTTTACATACATTTTACATTCATCTTACTGCATTTTATCCATACAGTCATATATTCATATAGATGTACTCATTTATCATATATTCATTCTATTTGATTTACTTTTATTTTACTTCAATTTACACTCTAATCAAAGTTTTTATAAAAAAAAGGCCCAATGATGAGAGGTTTTCCATATTGTTTTTAGATGTATTTTAAATGTATCCTTTGCATTTTGTTGTGTTTTAGGGTTAAAGTAAAATGTCACTGACATATTTTTCTACTGATTTTCACATTTGATTATTGACAAATCTTGATTTGCTGTAACCATCTGTCCTAATTCAAGGTCTTCAAGGCCACAAGTCACTGCTAAAAAGTAGCTATGTCCATTCCCTTTGCTTGTGATCATAATACAGTACTTATTTTATATATTTCTGTTAAAACTAAGAGTTATCCAATAAACATATTTCTTATCACTTCCTTTCCTGGCTCCTGCATTCCTTCTGCATCTAGTCATGTCAAGTCTGGATGTGTGTATTTCTTTTCAGAATTATTTCAAAGCAGCTTTACAAAAACAATTGTGCCTTACAACTAATGTTGGGTAAGTATTAGTAATTAAGATGTACAACTAGCTTGTAAACATGACCACGAAAATGAGAACATGAAAATGCAACGCAAAGCAGTTAACGTAATATTAGCGTAAAAAATACATTAAATAAAAAAAATAAAAAAACTTAGTTAAACACTGAATATCTGCTCAATTATCCGATCTGTACTAGCTTCGATATAATCAGTAGCTTTTAAATGGCTCATGCAATTCAGCGATTATTTTAATTAATGTGCAATATCAATGTTTGAATTATAATAAAAGTTCCGAAATTAACTTACCTGCAACAAGGCTGCAACAAGGCTGCAACAAGGCTGCAACAAAGTTGATTCGAAAGGTTTTTCCTTCAGTCCACCTCTCCACTCAATTAACGTTAAATATAGCCTACATCTCATCAAGTCCGTTTAAGAAATCATTCATATTGAAGTTTTTTTTATGTGTGATGTTGGAACAGTGCTCCAACTTTAATTATTAGCTTCTTCTTTCCACTCCACAAGGGCGAACATTCTTCATCTGTTGGTCTTCATTGCGTTTGAATTTTGGCGCGCCAAGGCGATGACGTAACTGTACGTTCTACCAAAGCGGCCGGAAGTCATTCGTTTTCAATGGAAGCTGGTTTTTCTCAGCTGCAAGAAGCGTCAACTCCATCAGCGTCGCGTTTTGAGCGTCAATTAGAAAGTTGAAGGAAGCTATAAACTTATGGTATTGAGCTGTGACGCGGTTCAGCGACAAGCGGCGGCAAAACCATAGACAGGGCAAAACGCCAGCAACCAATCGGAATCTAGACGTCCGTCGCGCTGGCTGATTCCGGAGAAACATACAATGTAAATTTTTGTTCCTACCAAAACATTAGTTCAGAGAAAATGGACTCTTCAAGCTGTAATTGCCGTGTTTCCTACAGGTTTCCTATAATTTATGATGACATGACTTTGTTTGCTTATACAGGGACCGCATGAACGCAACTTTTTATTTGAAATATTTACTTGTATTTACTTAATAATATATTTATATTGACTTTTCTAAATTATTATGAAGGAGCGTTTTAATGTTTTTCATCAGTGACATCAGTTTTTGCAGCTCTGTCATGCTTTGTTAGAGACATATTAACTGTGTATTATTCTGTATACATGTAGTGCATGTATTAATGTATATATTTTCTTACATATAGAAATTGATTATATTGATATAATGGTTATTGATGATATGAAAAAAGTTAAGTTTGCAAATATAATTTGTATAGTATTTGTTGTATTTTTATGAGCCATTTAAGATAAGGTAAAACATTTTTTGCTAATTCTAAAATGGGACAGAAATTGAAAAGAAATGTGGATTGTGTAGACTTTTTTTGTTTAAAAGTTCAAGATGTTCAAATAAGGAAAAGGAATAAATTAATAAGGAAACCATAAGCATGTAAAATGTATGTTGTTTAAATATATTGGCATTTATAAATTAAACATGTCAGTTGAATATATGGTTATAACATACAATATATATAAAGAATAATCATATGCATTGTATTAATATATGTCAATATACTCATTTAATATGGACAATTTATATATGTTATAAACCTACATCATATCTAGAGATAGGTATATATGTGATAGCAATATATTGTCATATATTTAGCATATGTGACAGCGTCATTTGCGATAGGGACATATATGTCATATATTACATTTCCGTATGGGTAAAATTCTCTTAAATTTGCATTCCTTTGTCCAGAAACACTCAACACAGTTTTAAACTTATTTCAAACTTAAAATTATTATTAAAACTTAGAAAACTCATTACCTATATAAAATAATTTAATACAAATTAGAATAATGGTTCCTCATTTGCAGTATAGTGAAGATAGTATGTGTACTGGTTTGACTATGGAGTAGTCCATTTATCTCCCATATCGGTATCAGGATGTTCTGTCCCCACAATGATCCCTACTGATAAACACTAAACAACTCTGCGAAGAGTGAAGGCATCCCAACTCCGAGGTTTGTGACCCATGATGATTAGGGACCTCTGACTTCAGTGTTGACACTGTTATTACATCTGATTCTATTCTATTCTATTCTGTTCTAAAAAAAAATCGCTCAAAGCAACCCATTCGCTATTTAAAAAACAAAAAACAAAAAAGCTTTAGATGTACTTTTATTTTGTATTTCTACAAGACTCGTACTGCTAGAGACTTTTATTTTGTAATCTTTGGAGCCGTCTAAATCAAGGACCTCCACACAGGCAGCTGATGATACTGCCGGCAGATACACTTCATTTAATAAATAAATAAAGCAGTATTTTGTCGCGGCCCACAGGCTTGGATGGAACAGAGGATGTTAGTTTTTATCACAATCAGTTTAATCTGACGAATGTCTGTGGCATCTAACGGGGAAATGTGTGGATTTATGCAGTCAGAGCTTTAAATGAGGATCATGGCGTTTCCGGAGGGAGAATCACTCGAATCCTGGCTCAGTACGTTTACTATTATCATTTACATCCCACAATAGATGGAAATAATATTATTATTGTGTGTGTTCGCTGCAATGCATCGGTACCGGCTCGTCTGACGCGCTTGTTTGCCTTTTTTCCGCGAAATTTCGAATCATACTATGACGAGGGTCTGCTCATGAAAATTAATTTTATCATACTGACGTTGCCTGGTAACCTTCCCAGGGCGTCCAATCACAAAGCCTATAATATGTAAGAGCGAAGACTTTCACCATAGTAGGATTCGTTAATTCGCCAGCGCCCACTTACTAGCGCCCGCCTTCCAGCCAATCAGATACGGACACTGTACGAACGTCACGCCTCTTAATTAATATTCATGAGCCAAGCCTTTCCTGTAGTATGATTTATACATTCATATGGAGTGCGTGTTGACTGTCATATCTGGCGATCGTGCGTTCAGATTAAAGTACAAAGTCTGTGTTTGGCTTCATATAAGATGAGTTCAGACCCAGTCCATTAGGATTTACAGCAGAATTCATTATTAATTATCCATTTATCTAATACAATTTACAGCTGGGGTTATTAATTAGCTATTTAATAGTACACTACCATAATAATACCATTTTTTTTTTTTGCTCATGCATAATGAACATATCATGTAAATACAATGGTGCATAAATATGCTGATAATATACATATATAGCACTTTTCTTTCCATTACTGATGGTAATATTGATATGCATCGCTGCGATTGTCCCTCACACTGTTGTGCCAGTGTATCACAGACACAGAGCTCAACGAGGCCGATTGTTTGGACCTTACGAATATGTGTGTTCTCCACAGACAAAGCCACACACCCCACCAACCGGCAGGAGGACTGGGAATATATTATCGGGTTTTGTGACCAGATCAATAAGGAGTTGGAAGGGTAAGCCTTAGTAATCCAACTCGACTGAAAACTACAGATTCTCTGCTCTTTCTGATAGTGTGTGTGTGTGTGTGTGTTTATAGTCCTCAGATAGCTGTGAGACTCCTCGTTCACAAAATCTACTCTCAAGAATGGGAAGCCCTTCAAGCTCTGACTGTGAGTGATGTAACGCTAATCCACCATCACTGCTCGGGCATGAGTCTGATCATGGATAATATGATGTGTGTGTGTGTCTCTGCAGGTACTGGAGGCGTGTATGAAGAACTGTGGGCGAAGATTTCACAACGAAATAGCCAGATATAGGTTTTTAAATGAGCTGATTAAAGTGGTTTCACCCAGGGTTGGTGGTTTTTCTATTATGAGTTATTTGTGTTGACCCAGATGTTAGCAGCCTTGTTCCCTTGACAAAATCCCAATTGGATTATTGCTGAAAATAAGCTCTGAGACCAACAAACGTTTATGATTCTTACACGTTTTGTTCATCATGATAATCTTCACAAATGTATGAATTTTGAAGCCTAAAACCAATCAGCAGAAGTCGGACACTAAGAGTAGGCTATACACGAACTACACCACGTCACCATCATTAAACTCTCAACAACATTTTCCATGAAAGTTTTTAGCTATGATAGTTTGCAAGAGCGTGATTATAAACACAATGAGGCGTTGAAAGCGACTAGTGAGTAGATTTTATCTAGTTTACCTGTTCGGTGATGATGTTTAATGTTACAGACAACCTCTATATTCCCATTTTTTCAGGGGAGTTACTGATGTAGTGATGTCACAATATATCGAAATACAAACGTGTATTGTGTATAATTCAGCCAAAATGAACGTTTTCAGAGTTTTAGTGTCAGTACTACATTAAACTACTGTATAATGTTGAATACAATGTACAATAATGCAATGGGAATATTTCTGGGTCCTGATAACGGCAAATGTCTGATGTTACCAGTAAAAAGTTGCATTATTTTAAACATATCTAGTCAGTGAAAGATTGCAAACATTTTCGTCTAAAACAATTCAGTATTTTCAGCTTGAGGATCATGACTATTGTCTCTATTGTCCTGTGCATTGGGTTTCGAGCACAGGTCCAAGACTATTCATTTACACTCGCAATGTAACACCAAATTTAGCATTTTAATCAACAGTGTGTTTTTTGTGAACCTTTTGGAGTATCGCAATAATATTGCATCGTGAGTTCAGTATCATGATATTTATCGAATCATGAGGTTATCGGTACACCCTTGCTGATATATTTATGTTGTAGAATAAAACGTGACAATATCTTGAGCTTATGTTCACAACAGAGCTTATTTCATGCATTTAATCAAAAACCCATTCAAAAAACATTTGACATCAGGACGATGGAACCAGAAATGTACAAAATGTGATTTTCTATGGCTCATTCCTGTGCACTTATATGTCTAGTACGAAACACGTGTTAAGAGCAGTGTGTGTGTGTGTGTTGCAGTACATGGGGAACAGTGTTTCTGAGAAGGTTAAGAATAAGATCATTGAGATGTTGTACAGCTGGACGGTGGCGTTTCCCAATGAGTCCAAGATCGCAGACGCGTACCAGGCGCTCAAGAAGCAAGGTGAGATACTCCTCAACTTTATTTCCTGAGCACTTTCAAAAACCACAATGGGTAGCAAAATACTGCAAATAAAAATGACATATGTATACAACATATGTAATATAAAAATGTATATATATTAATTTTACACAATTCTACGGATGGACTTTCTGGGGTGTGTCATGAGCGGTGTGTCTGATTTATGGTGTTTGATGATTTCTTCAGGACTCGTGATGACGGACCCAGAACTGACGGTGGACAAAACCCTGATCCCGTCGCCTCCCGCGCGCCCCAAAAATCCTGTGTTTGACAACGAGGACATGGGGAAGGTGAGCCTGATGGCATCATTTTCCAAAAACGTATCAAGCCAAGGCACTCGAGAGTTACAGTATAAAAGTCTTAGGCAATTAAAAACTGCACACCAATGCGCTGCGAATAATGTCCTTTTAGGCCGGATTCACATATAGCGCCTAAAATCGTGTAGAAAACGCTGGGCGCGCCGCATTCTCCTTTTTCCAAAGCGCTATGGCGGTTGTGCTGTGGTTCTTGTCACGTGACCTACTGTGCGCTTATGGTGCAGGTAAAAAATCGAATTCACCATTTGATCCTGGAAATGTAGTTGCTTTCAATGTATTTATCCAGAAAGACACTCTCTGTAGTTGCTAATTACGGTAGGTTACGGTAAATCATTTCCTGTTTCTGCGACATTTGATTTGATTTCCCTTTATGAAACTACAGAATTGACTTTGTGCTCTTCTCTGATTTGATGGCAGTTGTTGGCTGAACTTCTGAGGAGCAAAAACCCAGAAGATCTTCAGGAGGCGAACAGACTCATCAAGAACATGGTGAAAGAGGTGAGAGAGAGACATGATGCTCTTCTGATGCTGTGCTGTTCCGTGCATGGACATTACATCGTGCATGTCCTTCTTTACACCGATCAATCGTTCACAACAAAGCCGTAGCTGGAAGAAACTCACGACTAATGGAGGCGTTAAAGGGAGTTCAGGAACACTGAATCTGATATAGAGAAGAACTCCCCCTGGAGGGAATTTATAACTTAACAGAGTTTATTCATGCTCACACTGAAGAAAGATGAACATGTACAAAAACATAATAGGTCAGTATTATATGTGACACGCATGATGTGATGGACTGAATGTGTGTTGCAGGATGAAGCCCGAGTGCAGAAGATGAGCAAACGCATCCACACGCTGGAGGAGGTGAACATCAACGTCAAGCTCCTGGGGGAAATGCTGAGTCAGTATGACAGGGACAGATCGTCAGACGCCGACCGCGAGCTCATCAAGGTCAGATTTCATGAGCACGACACACAGGGTTTAGACACGAGCGGGCCAAGAAATGACTTGTAACTAATACTAAAGAAGATGTCCTGAGCATCAGGTGGTGAAGCTAGTGCAGTGGTTCTCAAACTTTTTTGCACATTGTTAAATAGAATATAACAGAGTAGAGTGGAATATAATATAACGGAGTAGAGTGGAATAGAATAGAGCAGAGTACAATACAATAGAGTAGAGTGGAATATAATATAGCAGAGTAGAGTGGAATAGAATAGAGTACAATATGATAGAGTGGAATAGAATATAACTTAGTGAGGAAGCAGAGGCTGGGGGCTCAGAGGTGGACTCGTCCATCACCCTAGCTGAGGTCACCGAGGTAGTCAAGAAACTCCTTGGTGGCAAGGCAACGGGGGTGGATGAGATCCGCCCCGAATACCTCAAGTCTCTGGATGTTGTGGGGCTGTCTTGGTTGACACGCCTCTGCGGCATCGCGTGGCGGTCAGGGATAGTGCCTCTGGGATGGCAGACCGGGGTGGTGGTTCCTCTTTTTAAGAAGGGGGACCGGAGGGTGTGTTCCAAGTACAGGGGGATCACACTTCTCAGCCTCCCTGGGAAAGTCTATGCCAGGGTACTGGAGAGGAGAAACCGGCCGATAGTGGAACCTCGGATTCAGGAGGAACAGTGCGGTTTTTGTCCGGGTCGTGGAACACTGGACCAACTCTATACTCTCTACAGGGTGCTGGAGGGTTCATGGGAGTTTGCCCAACCAGTCCACATGTGTTTTGTGGATTTGGAGAAGGCATTCGACTGTGTCCCCCGAGGCGGCCTGTGGAGGGTGCTCTGGGAATATGGGGTCCGGAGTCCTTTGCTAAGGGCTGTCCGGTCCCTGTATGACCGAAGCAAGAGCTTGGTTCGCATTGCCGGCAGTAAGTCAGACTTCTTTCCAGTGCATGTTGGACTCCGGCAGGGCTGCCCTTTGTCGCCAGTTCTGTTCATAATTTTTATGGACAGAATTTCTAGGCGCAGCCAGGGGCCGGAGGGTGTCTGGTTTGGGGACCACACGATTTCGTCTCTGCTCTTTGCGGATGATGTTGTCGTGTTGGCCCCTTCACACCAGGACCTTCAGCATGCACTGGGACGGTTTGCAGCCAAGTGTGAAGCAGCTGGGATGAAAATCAGCACCTCCAAATCCGAGGCCATGGTCCTCAGTCGGAAAAGGGGGGCTTGCTCACTTCAGGTTGGTGGAGAGATCCTTCCTCAAGTTTAAGTATCTTGGGGTTTTGTTCACAAGTGAGGGAAGGATGGAACGGGAGATTGACAGACTGATCGGTGCAGCTTCTGCAGTAATGCGGTCGATGTACCGGTCTTTTGTGGTAAAGAAGGAGCTGAGCCGTAAGGCAAAGCTCTACCGGTCAATCTACATTCCTACTCTCACCTATGGTCATGAGCTTTGGGTCATGACCGAAAGGACAAGATCCCGGATACAGGCGGCCGAAATGAGCTTTCTCCGCAGGGTGGCTGGGCGATCCCTTGGAGATAGGGTGAGAAGCTCGGTCACTCGGGAGGAGCTCAGAGTAGAGCCGCTGCTCCTCCACATCGAGAGGGGTCAGCTGAGGTGGCTCGGACATCTGTTCCAGATGCCTCCTGGACCCCTCCCTGGGGAGGTGTTCCGGTCACGTCCCACTGGGCGGAGGCCCCGGGGAAGACCTAGGACACGCTGGAAAGACTTTGTCTCCCGGCTGGCCTGGGAACGCCTCGGTGTCCCTCCAGAAGAGCTGGTGGAAGTGTCTAGGGAGATGGAAGTCTGGGCATCTCTGCTTAGACTGCTGCGACCAGGCCCCGGATGAGCGGAAGAAGATGGATGGATGGATGGATGGAGTAGAGTGGAATAGAACATAACAGAGTAGAGTGGAATAGAACGTGGAAAAGAACATAACAGAGTAAAGTTGAATAGAACATAACAGAGTAGAGTGGAATAGAACATAACAGAGTAAAGTGGAATAGAACATAACCGAGTAGAGTAGAGTGGAACAGAACATAACCGAGTAGAGTGGAATAGAACATAACAGAGTAGAGTGGAATAATAGAACATAACAGAGTAGAGTGGAATAGAACATAACCGAGTAGAGTGGAACAGAACATAACCGAGTAGAGTGGAATAGAACATAACAGAGTAGAGTGGAATAATAGAACATAACAGAGTAGAGTGGAATAGAACATAACAGAGTAGAGTGGAATAGAACATAAAAGAGTAGAGTGGAATAATAGAACATAACAGAGTAGAGTGGAATAGAACATAACAGAGTAGAGTGGAATAGAACATAAAAGAGTAAAGTGGAATAGAACATAACCGAGTAGAGTAGAACAGAACATAACCAAATAGAGTGGAATAGAACATAACAGAGTAGAGTGGAATAATAGAACATAACAGAGTAGAGTGGAATAATAGAACATAACAGAGTAGAGTGGAATAGAACATAAAAGAGTAGAGTGGAATAATAGAACATAACAGAGTAGAGTGGAATAGAACATAACAGAGTAGAGTGGAATAGAACATAAAAGAGTAAAGTGGAATAGAACATAACCGAGTAGAGTAGAACAGAACATAACCAAATAGAGTGGAATAGAACATAACAGAGTAGAGTGGAATAATAGAACATAACAGAGTAGAGTGGAATAATAGAACATAACAGAGTAGAGTGGAATAGAACAAAAGAAAGTAGAGTGAAATAGAATAGAACAGAGTAGAATGGAATAGAATAGAACAGAGTAGAGTGGACTAGAATAGAATGGAATGGAGTAGAGTGGAACAGAACATAACGGAGTAGAGTGGAATAGAATAGAATAGAACATAACAGAGTAGAGTGGAATAGAATGGAATGGAGTAGAGTGAAACAGAATAGAACAGAGTAGAGATGAATAGAATAGAGCAGAGTAGAATATAATAGATTAGAGTGGAAAGGAATAGAGTAGAACAGAGCAGAATAGACTTTTTCTTTATCACCACATGATCGGGTCTGGTGGAATTAGTTTCAGTTTCATGTCATTCTTAAACTCAAAACAGCAACTTTTGGTTGCCAGCCACAAACGTGCGCAATTCATCAGTCGCATGTTATTGGTTGAACATCTTATCTCACAGAAGTCACATGACAGCAGTGAAATAACTGTGAAGTGTGTTTAATGTGTTTAATGGCTGACTTCACAGCAGTTTCCTGTCTGTACTGTTAGAGCTTGTATAATGAGGTCGATGTAACCATGACAACAGCGCTCACATGTGACCTGGCGTCTGTGTCCAGGAGCTGTACGAACGCTGTGACAAACTCCGACGCACCGCGTTCAAACTGGCCACCGAAGCGGAGGACAACGACTCCAGTCTGGGTAAACCACGCGACACTCCACTTTGAGAGATTGATTGTTTATTTGAAATGTTCATTATGTGTCTGCTTACTGTAGGGGACATTCTCAAGGCGAACGATGATCTGTCCAGAGTAATCAGCTCTTATAAACGAGTCGTGGATGGACAGGCGGACGATAACGAGTGTGAGGATCTCAGACTGGCCGCTAGTGAAGGTGATCTCAGGTTATATGTCGATCTTCCCTCAACTGCAGTATTTTGATAATCCAGAACATCTCATTTTCTCGACAGGATTTTTCGGTTACAGTTTATTTTAAGGTGTCATTGTTACAGTGCAATTACACATTTAAGTATTGAGTCATTTTAATTAACTACATGTTCTTACTATAGGATTAGGGTTTGGTTGAGGGTTAGTTGCATGTAATTATGCATAATTTACTGTTATCACTATAGTAAGCACATGTAACGGACACTGTAAAATAAATTGTTACCGATTTTTCTTGTTCCCTCAGGTTGCGAGACCACAGGCACATTGATTGATCTGGCTGGACTGGATGAACCTTCCTCTCCCCCGACCGTCCCTCCTCCTCTTCCTCTTCCTCCTCCTCAGATCTCGTCCACCAATCACACGGCCTCCTCCATCCCTGTGCTCCCGCCTCCTCCTCGCCGATTGGCCGGCAGTCAGAAGAGCAGCCCCAATCACAGGCCTCCTGAGCAGCAGACCTCCCTCTCCCTGCTGGATGACGAACTCTTGTCTCTCGGTGATAAATCTCGCTTAAACTCGTTGTGAGACTGTCTAGTGATGTAAAGTAAAGGAATATGCCATGCGAGGTCATGTGATGCAGTGAGTTTATCATGGTTTTATACTGGATCCCACATAGCGGGTGGTAAATCACTGTAAAACAAAACCTGTCGTCTTTTGTAAAAATTACATCAACAGTAATATAATCAAATTTATTTGTCACTTAAATAAATAATATTATTAATAATAAAATTATTGTTCTTATTAATATTTTTGAAAACATTTGGAAAACTATTATTACAATAATTATTAATAAAAATGTTATTATTATTATTAAAAGGTATATACAGTTTTGAAAACAATGTTTAGTAAATTAAAGTTATTATTGTACTTTATATAATTATTTTTATTTATAAAACATGTTTTGGAAACTTATAATTAATAATATTAAAACATTAAAATATATTGTTATTAAAAAACCCATGAAAAGTATTGAAAATAATATTCAATAAAAATAATAATAATTATTATTTATAATTAAAGTTTAAAGTATAAAATTGTTATTATTATAATGCTATTAATTACAAATATGTAAATAAATTATGTTCATTAATGTAAATTATGATTAATTTATATATTAATTAATAATTATGAATTAATAAATAGTAATAATAATTATTCATTATATGCTTGTAAATTTCTTCCACCATGCCAGTTTTATTTTAGCATCATTAGTTTTATTCATATTTTAATTAGTTTCCGTATTTTTTCAGTTAAATTTGAGTTTAAGTTTATTAAGTTTATATGTAATTTTATTTTTCTGCATGTAAATATTGTGTTATTCTCAGGCCTGAATGATCCGCCCTCTGTGCCGAACAAACCGAAGCTGGACGAACTCTCAGCTCAGTGGACGTCCCTACAGGTCGGACACACTAAATCAGATGTTGAGTTAGGGTTAGGGTTAATAATCCCGAGAGAGGTGCTTGAATCTGTGATTTCGTTTGTCCTCTCCTGTCAGGCTCCTGATGCGGACCTGGACCTGTTTGGGAGCATCTCGGCCCCGAGCGCCGTCTTCCCCACGTCACACACACCGGCTGTCAGTCAGGGAATGCAGGATCTCTCCATGCTGGACTTTGGAGGTGGAAAAAGGTATGATTCTGCTCTGAAACGGCACCTCACATCAGCCTGAAGGCCTGCACATACTACGAGCGATACTATAATCATAACCATAACTATATTTGCGTATAATAGTTTTGTCAATTGACTTGTCAAGCAGTGGTGGAGTTTTCTGGACCTCAGATATTAACTTCTCCACAATGTCGTCCACCACTATATGTCATGTGTCTTCCTCCAGTGTTTCAGGCCTGAGTGGTATTGCTGGAGGAACGTTTGGTCTTTCTGGAGGCTTCATGGGCTCGGCGGGCTCTAACCCGTTCATGAGCGCGGCGGGTCCCTCGTCTCCGGCTGTGGCTCGGGCTCAGGCCGGGACATGCGGCTCGGCTCCGGGCAGCCCCTTCTTTCAGCCCTTCTCGTCCCACTCGCCCCAGAGCAGCCCGGCGAGGAGCGCAGAGCCCAGCCTGGCCAGCCTGCACGTCCCGCTCGAGGCCATCAGACCCAGTGAGTGACCGACCCGCTCCAGCACACCGAGCGCATGCGCTACTGATTCACATAAAGCTGATCATCGGAAATTATTTTCAAGTGATGAGCTGTTCACACTGACCGATCAAAATGTATTGATTTCCTTAAAATTGGAGGGAAATACATTTTTTATTTATTTTTCTCAATTCTTTCTTTTTTTTATTATTATTTTTTTATCTTTGATAATTACTATTGATATATATATATATATAAATATATATATATACAATATATTGTGTGTATATATATAAATATATATATATATATGAGCATTGTTCTTTATGTAATCGTATAACAGAGATATCCACATACTCAGCAGTTTTACACACACACTTCACATAACTACATGTTCTGTTTTGTAGTGATGGTATCATCTAATTGTGTTTTGTCTTATGTTCTTGCTTTAATAAAAAAATAAATATAAATAATAATAAATATGATAAATGTGGTTGAAAAAATTGTACAAGCCTTTGAACAAAATTGTAACTAATTAAAATATGAATTAACCTATATAATTATCTATATGTTTTTTTTAAAAAATTTAATTCAATTCACATTTATTTGTATAGCGCTTTAACACACATCTTTTCAAAGCAGCTTTACAGAAAATGCATGATCCATATTGCAATTCAGTCTGTTATTGGAGGAAACTGTATTAAGTTATGTATTTCAGAAATGTACACATACAAATCACAGTTAGCGAAAAATGTATTAATTTAAACAATGTTATAATTAAAGGCAGAAACAATGAAATCATTGAAGTAATGAATACCATATATTCTCTCATTATAAATATTATTAATTATATATTATATAACACTATCTAAAAGCCTAATCTATTATTTCATTGTTTTTGTTTTTTTTTGTAAAATGTGATCTTGAAAGTTGTTGTTGTTTAGTTTAAAAAAAGTCCCATTCCCAAATTATAATCTATATTATAGGTTTAAAGTTCCTTTATGAAAAATATCAATATTTAAAATATATGTCGCTTTTATTCTAATATTTGATTATAAATTGTATATAATATAATGTATTATTTCTTTCTATTGATTTTGGGGTGAAATGTGAGTCGAAGGTTCTGTGAGATTGACCCAGATACCCAGTATTTTTATATTTTGTTTGCCTGGTATCCTCAGGTAAAGTCTTACCTGTGACGGTGTACGATAAAGATGGAGTTCGTGTTCTTCTGCACTTCGCGATGGACTGTCCTCCGGGTCGCCCGGACGTCCTGGTGATCGTGGTGTCGCTGCTCAACGCGGCGCCGTTGCCCGTGAGGAACATATTACTGCAAGCAGCCGTTCCCAAGGTACGAGCTCCTCATCTGCAGACACACAGCGGTTCACACCAGTCAGTCTCAATCGGCTCTGTTCTGTGTTCAGTGAACCAATTCACAAAGTTAAAGGTGCAGTGTGTAATATTTAGCGGCATCTAGTGGTGAGGTTGTGAATTACACCCAACAGAAGTAACGGTGGCCGACAGGAAGTGATGTCGTGGTCTGAGACAGCAGAGAATAACCAGTTCAGCAATGAGGTTTTTTTACAAAGATAAATTAGGAAATTACGTTTACTTAATTATTCAGTAAAACGATGTTATTGTGAATATTATTGTTACTTGTTCATCATTGTGTCAGTGTTTTATTCAATGAATTTAGGTTTATCTTTACATGTCCGTTCTGGGCCACCATAGAAACATGTCGATGTAAGTGTACCCGCGGTTAGTGTATGTATAGAAATGGCTCAATCTAAGGTAATAAAAACATAATGGTTCATTATGTAATGTCTTTATACACCACTGTAAACATAGTTATGTATATGATATTGCATTTCTGTCAACAGATCCTCCTAAATATTACACAAGGCACCTTTAACTGAGCATCGTTTTACTGTAAAATATGAGATTTTCTTGAAACATGTTTGATCACTCTGTGTTGTGTAGATCGGATGCACAAGTTGTACTGTGAATACTGAGTATCAGCTTTGAGTTGACCTCTGACCCTGTACGATCTTGTGTTTTTGTCAGTCTATGCGAGTGAAGCTTCAGCCTCCGTCAGGCACAGAGATTGCCCCCTTTAACCCCATCCTGCCCCCCGCCTCCATCACTCAGGTCATGCTGCTCGCCAACCCACTGAAGGTCAGAGGTCACACACACATACAATACCTGGTTTATTAAAAAAATCACAATATAAAATCCAATAAAATGTTAATAATTTTTCTTTAATTATTTAGAAAAAAAATATTTATTTTAGTTTTTATTAAAAATAAATAGTTATTTTAAATGTATACATTTTATATCAAATATAATTATATTATTATTAAAAATAAGGAGGAATAAACACATTATTGTATTTAATTTCAAAAATCTTTAAAAAGAAAATTATTATTATTAAGAAAATTAATTCTTTTTTAAAGATTGTTTCTATTACTGCTATTATTATCATTATAAAATAGAGGGGGAATATCTTGGAATAAAATCTTTTTAAAATTATTTTTAAAGATTATTATTTAATTTTTTTTCTTATTATTATTATAAAATAAGGGGGAATACATAATTAAACGTTTCTATTTAATTAAATTATAATAGTCTTTTTAAATTATTAAAAATTGATGAGTGATGGTGATTACCTTGTTTTATTAAAAGAAAATTACAACAAAACAAATTACAATATTTTTTGAAACAAAAATATTTATATTGATGTTGTTTTTATTGAAAATTTGATATAAAATTAAAAGAATTATATAAAAAAATAAAAATATTTTATTTATGCATAATATTATTGTTGTTATTAAAAATAAGTAGGAATACATCTTTTTTATTTATTCTTTTAATTATTATTTAAAATACTGTTATTATTATTATTATCATAAAACACGTTGTATTCAATTAAATACAAATAAATTATATATATACATATATCATTTAAAAAATATTAAATAAATAAATAATTACATTTTTGTATTTAATTAAATTAAAATAATATATTTTTTAAATTATGTATTGTTTTGTGTGTGTGTGTTCCAGGAGCGTGTGCGTTTGCGCTACAAGCTGACGTATCTGCTGGGCGAGCGCCAGTACTCGGAGGTGGGAGAGCTCGACCAGTTTCCCCCAGCGGACAGATGGGGATCCCTCTAGAGAAACCTAAACCTTCGTTCCCAAGTATCCCGTTCATTTGTGCTGCTGATTTATGTTCAATCAGTGTTTTACTGTAGAGCTGTGAAGCTGCACTCGATGCTTGATGTTTTTCGCCAAAATTCAAGCTGGATATTATCATAATAACGCACCGTCAGTGACACACATGATGTCCTGAAGCGGACACACACGTTTCAGAGATTGATCTTTTGTGTGCTGCACTTCCAGCAGTTTACCATGGTAATCACAGTTTACAGCAAAATACCACAGTAAAACAGGAACTGATAGCATTTTCAACAAATAGGGGACAAAGTTATTGTAAAAATTGTAATTGATCATATTTATTTTTCCTTTGTGTGAAATTACTTTCGTGATTATCAGCTGATCTTTGGTCGATCGATCGATGCATCCCTAGTTATAAAGTCAGAATTGCGAGATAAAAATTACCATTTTTATTTTTTTTTAATTCAGTGGCGAATAACAAGCTTCCATATTTCTTATCTTTGTTACCAGCGTTATTTTAGTATCATTGAAATATTATTATTAAGTATTTTAAATTAGTTTTTATTTTTGTATTTTCCATTTTCATTTTAGCTTTAGTGATCAAAAATTTTATTTATTTTTATTAGTTTTTTTAAATATATATACATACATGTGTTTATAGTTTTAATATTTTTAGTTTAATCGTTAATTGTTTATAGTTTTAATAGTTTTATAGTTTATAGTTATTTTTAGTACATTAAACTAAACCAAAATTAATAATGTTGCTTTTTTTAGGGCCCGAGCACTAACAGTGCGAGGACCCTATTGAAACTGTTAGGGTTATTTATTTTTATTTATTTTTTTTTCTTTTTTCTGCAAAGTAAGTGCCATTTTCGGGGCCGCAACATGCTCAAAAACTCACCAAATTTGGCACGCATGTCAGGACTGGTGAAAAATTTCGTATTTTGTGGGTTTCGCAGATGGGCGGGGCAAAATGGCACGCTAGCGCCACCTAGAAAACTGGAAAAAATTAGCCCCTCGTCCACGTTCAACCTACATGCACGAAATTTGGTGGGGACGTGTATCATATCAAGACGCACAAAAAAGCCTCAAGAACCCATACCCTAAACTCGACAGGAGGTCCGCCTTTTTGAATTTGGCGGCCATTTTTGGACGATTTACAGACTCCGTACTTTAACGAACTCCTCCTAGGGATTTAGTCGGATCGACTTAAAATTTCTGCTGTGCCTTCTAAAGGCATTGACGATGTAAAGTTGTGCTATCTGCGCGTTTTCGTCGATGGGCGTGTCCGTGGCGTCGAAGATTCGCCATGAAACAGGAAGTTGTACTAACTTGGCTGTAAATGCCCAGATCTGCACGAAATTTTACACATTTGACAAGAGTCACGCCCTGAACAAATCTACATGCCGACATTCACCCACAGTCATAGCGCCACCTGCTGGCAACAGGAAGTGACCTTTAACGAAGCAGCCCCCGCCGCTTGTTTGACCGACATGTACGAAATTTCTGTGGTACATCTACCATGACCAGACGCACAAAAAAGCCTCAAGAACCCATACCCTAAACTCGACAGGAAGTCCGCCATTTTGAATTCGGCGACCGATTTGGGACGATTTACACACTCCGTACTTTAACGAACTCCTCCTAGGGATTTAGTCGGATCAACTTCAAATTTCTGCTGTACCTTCTAAAGGCATTGACGATGTAAAGTTGTGCTATCTGCGTGTTTTCGTCGATGGGCGTGTCCGTGGCGTCGATGATTCGCCATGAAACAGGAAGTTGTAGTAACTTGGCTGTAAATGCCCAGATCTACACAAAATTTTACACATTTGACAAGAGTCCCGTCCTGAACAAATCTACATGCCGACATTCACCCACATTCATAGCGCCACCTAGTGGCAAGAGGAAGTGACATTTAACGAAGCAGCCCCCGTCGCATGTTTGACCGACATGTACGAAATTTCTGTGGTACATCTACCATGTCCAGACGCACAGAAAAGTCTCTTGGAGCGATGCCCTAAACTCAACAGGAAGTCAGCCATTTCTAATTTTACCGCCATTTTTGGATGATTTACTCATTACGTACTTTAACTAACTCCTCCTAGGGCTTTAGTCGGATCGCCTTCAAATTTCTGCTGTGCCTTCTAAAGGCATTGACGATGAAAAGTTGTGCTATCTGCGCGTTTTCGTCGATGGGCGTGTCCGTGGCGTCGATGATTCGCCATGAAACAGGAAGTTGTAGTAACTTGGCTGTAAATGCCCAGATCTACACGAAATTTTACACATTTGACAAGAGTCCCGTCCTGAACAAATCTACATGCCGACATTCACCCACATTCATAGCGCCACCTAGTGGCAAGAGGAAGTGACATTTAACGAAGCAGCCCCCGTCGCATGTTTGACCGACATGTACGAAATTTCTGTGGTACATCTACCATGTCCAGACGCACAGAAAAGTCTCTTGGAGCGATGCCCTAAACTCAACAGGAAGTCAGCCATTTCTAATTTTACCGCCATTTTTGGATGATTTACTCATTACGTACTTTAACTAACTCCTCCTAGGGCTTTAGTCGGATCGCCTTCAAATTTCTGCTGTGCCTTCTAAAGGCATTGACGATGAAAAGTTGTGCTATCTGCGCGTTTTCGTCGATGGGCGTGTCCGTGGCGTCGATGATTCGCCATGAAACAGGAAGTTGTAGTAACTTGGCTGTAAATGCCCAGATCTGCACGAAATTTAACACATTTGACAAGAGTCCCGCCCTGATCAAATCTACATGCCGACATTCACCCACAGTCATAGCGCCACCTGCTGGCAACAGGAAGTGGCCTTTAACGAAGCAGTGTGGCAAATGCACAGCCGCACTGGCTGAGCTGCAGAAAATGAAACGCGGCCGCCTCACACCCCGACGTGCTACAGGTGCGAGGGCCCGCCCATCGCTGCTTGCAGCTTTAATTATTATTATTGTATCAAGTTTTTTAATGGTTTTAGTTTTAGTTTTCTATAATAACCCTGCTTGTTACCCAATGTTTTTTTATTATTATTTTACATATATTTTCAATTTTTATGTCTTTTTTAGGTTTATCTAATGTTTATTTAATGTTTATATAATATACGTAGTTAAGCTACTGCTTTCACAGACTACTTGTTGAAAGTGCAACAAAACTGAAAAAATTTTGTACCTTATTCTGTGCTGACTGTAATAACTGTGATATTTTGCTGTAAACCGTGGTGCATCATGGGAAGTTCAGAAGCCGAGCTGATACTGATGGCGTCACGTGACATCGCCGCCGTCCGTGGAGTGTATTTAACCGTGATTTTAGTCAGTTCTATAGGTGTCCTTACGCGCCTCAAAACATACAAGCATTTGAACTTTGCCGTTTCTAGAACTAAGACTCATCCACTACAAACTTCAGCTCTTGAATCGTGAAGCATCAGAACGAATGTAATGAAACGAGTTTACATCAAGAGTTCATGTTGAGTTTTTGTTTATCTGCCTATGTTGTAGTTCAACACTGTTTCTAATTTGATTTATTGCTGCTACAGGAACGTTTGGACTCAAGTTTCAGCATTACAGGCTGTCTTACAGCATTTATGGACAATATTAGATTTGTTTATTTAACCCTCATCCTTCCCTCGCACTTTGTAGCATATCTTTCCCACGCGGGTCAAAATGACCCGAAATCCTAAAATTATACCTATTTTTTAATGCAGATTTTTTTTTAATGTTCTTTACCTTTAAATTACTACATTTGATCAATAAATATAAGAAATAAATAGAAATTTAAGCACATTCCTCACATTCTTTCAACACAATTTCATGCATCACCCCTTTAATTCAGTAATGTTACTTATACTTATTTTTTAATATTGAATTTAGACATTATAATACAATTATTTTGGTAAGATTTTAGCATTTTAAGTTTGAATTTTGAGCATTTTTAGGTTTTTCTATGTGTACTGAAGCATTCCTCACATTATTTTCATTCCTATGGGGGGGGCAAATTGATCCGCGAGGGAAAGATTTGTTACTTTTTTTAAAAATTTCATCTCGGATGAGGGTAATCATGACATATTTACATGGTGTTTTTGCCTGTGGGTTATGATTGGATAAATATATTGATTGAGGACGAACTGCATTTGAGTTAATAATAATGAGTTTATCTTAAATCTGTCAGATTGTAGATGTGTTTGTGTGTATGTGTGTGTGTTTGGTCAGTCCTCTGAGCGTTTCGCATGGTTTGAGCAGAGAGAGAGCATTTTACTTCATCTGACAAAGGCCTTGTGTGATTTTAGACGCTGATTTAGTCCCAAAGAAACCCTAATGTGTCTGACTAGAAGAACTGGACACCTGCTCCTCCTCTAATATGTGCAAACTGTACAATTCATTATGTTTTAGACATCAGCGACTGAGTGAATCTCACACAGAAATCATATATTTAATAATATTTCACCCGCAAAACCATGTTAGTGGTCTTAAAACAGACTTAATTTGGCAAAATATGTAATTTTGGAGGTGAAGTATGATCCGGAGACATGTTTGAGATTAATCTGATTCATGCCTGTGAATCTGGTCATGTGTTTGAATGCATTAATCTGTAGGCCTATTTGTCTCCTGATTATGACTGATGTTTTGGTGAGATGATGGTTTGAGAGCTTCATTGTGCATCAGCATCAAAGCCTTTCCAGTATTTCAGAGGAACCTCGTGTGAATATTAATGAATCATTGTGTCTCGAAGCTTCATCTGGTCTGATGATGTTGACAAGGTTTAGGAGGATTCATTTAAGTATGTGGAACAAATGTTGAACTTATGAAAAAAATTATAATGGTTGATGATAAAGATGCACTGCTCTGGTGTTTAATAATGATTCCATCATGTGTAACGTTACTGCGCCATTAAATACTTAAAATTAATTGACCAGCACAAGATTCTTTCTTTTTACATGTTTCTTTTTGGGTGGGATTGAATTACAAATCACTATTTTTCACCATCTGTCATATAAAGGCAATTTTCACCAACCCACTCAATTTCTGACGGATAAAATCAAGTCCTGACTGAACTTACCTTTATTCACAACTTGTCACAAGGGTCAAGTTATACTGTTTAATTCAGAAAAACATCACAAAAAAGTGAAACGTTGATATTTTAAAGTCTTATTTACCAAGAGGATCTGCATTTGTAAATTATACGGCTCAATTTTATGATAAGACCATAAGAGCTGGTTTGAGATGAAGAGTTAACGTTATATTAGTCAAGAAATGAAATGAGATGTTTGAGGGTGTCTAACCTTCATTTCCTGTGGTAAACGACATATTTCACGCGGCTTGATGTTTTGCTCATCACTGAATCTGAATTACGACGTTTTGTGGAGTATCTTTAGCTGCATAGGTCAAAACTATACCTCAAAGGTCCGTTCACACAAACGATGACTGTTTTTTAGTGTTAGACCAACGGACTTTTCCCTACGCGCGCGCTCCAGGAGTACGTCATTCCAGCGCGCGCTTTTAGGGAATGATTCTGATTGGTTGTATCGTTCATCATCACACAAACAAAAAAATCGCTCTCAAAATTGTTTTCAGCTATATTCTTCCTCTGTATGGTCATTGTAATCAAAACCTCGACTTTATTGGAAAGAAATAATTATAAATGCAATATTTAATATAAATTATTAATTATATATAAAAATGTGGTTATTGTTTTAGTGTGAATGGGACTTTAATTGACCTACAAGAAGAATAAACCATTTACAATATTAGTCAGGGTTTCTTGCACCATCATTTAGTTGTAGTATGATATTTTTCGCCCGTATATGACTCTTAAAATCAAACAGGCTGTTTGAGTTGCTGTACCTCAAATTCTAATTCAAAAGAGCACAACAATTTAGTTTACCCTCACAATAACTTTATATAAAGACAAAAAAAATCAATATGAAAGACTTTTTTTTTTTTTGCAAATACTGGAAAAGTTTTTATAAAAGACATCACATTTTTAATCCAAGTTTTATGAATTATGTACAGGGGACACACAAAAAAACAGCTTTGAAAGTAAATCCAATGATCAGATGAATTTATGTTTCTATCGTTCCCTCTTTCACAATGGCCATGGCGAGATTACGGGCCAGAGAGAGTCGCAAGAGCTCCGTCTTTGTGGACTCGATATCTTCATCCTAAAACACACAGAGGAAAAACAGCTTAATTTACAGCTAAACCTTATAATGGGCAGCTCTAGGACGTCCTGGACGAGCAGTACCTGGTCTGCCTGCTTTGGCTCTTTGCTTCCTGAGTTCAGTTCCTCCAGACAGGACATGAGCTCATACGTCTGATCCACGGAGAAGATCACCTTTACATGCAAAGAAAACACTATGATTAATGGGTTAAGCTGGTATGTGAATATTTATACATTCAAATTATGTACTTTATCAGTTCATATTACACACAGACAGAACTAGTCAATCTTATTTTGTGTTAATGATGGAAAAACCTCTAAATGGTTTGGCTTCAATGCTTCAAATTCTGTAGCTAGCCAAACTTTAATTGTTCCTAGCACGTTCTCTCCTAAGGTTATCAGTGAGTCTAAAGCATTGAGGTGTGTGTGACCTCTTTCTGCTCCAGCAGGGGCAGTGCGTCGGTCAGCAGGGTCATCCACAGGCTGCGCGGGGCGATCTTAGCCGTCATGAGGGACAGCAAGAGTCTGGCCGCCTCAGAGAAGCGTTTCTCACCGTAGAGCCTGTGAAACTCACGGTACTTTCCTAAAAACACACGCGCAACCATGGTCAATCATCTCACGGACTACAGACCTTCTTAAAGACAACATCATTTTTAAGTCTGTGGTGTGACATCGCTCAGAGTGAAACAAAAACAGACTTCATTGGAATTGAATGGGTGTTTCATAACAGAATGAGTCAGAGCTGAATGTGCATTTGCTGAAAACAATAACTTATGATTTGCTTTGGTTATTGGTCAGTATTAATACATGAAGAGAAAGTTATTAGATGAAAGATAAGTATAATGTGCACTGGTGAATCCTTCACAGTAAGTGAAAGCTGTGATGAATAGATCTGAGAAAAACCAGCGGACTGAAATAAGAGTTATTCGTGAAACTGAATTATAGCAGCTCTCCAGATGAATCAGATAAATGTCGTCGGCTTGTCATGTTGTACCTAGAAACGTCAGCCTGTCACTGAGCAGCATGGCCGGACCCAGATTATCCAACAAATCCAGATCTGTGAAAGAGCCTTTATTACTGTAATCCTCAAGAAACCTGCGCAAAACACACGGAAAGAAGCGTTAGGAGAAAAAGAGCAATATAATAATTATATTTTTTATTTTTTATGTTTGTTTTGTTTGATTCTTATATATTATATATGTAGCATTAAGACAATTTAGTCTGTTTTAGAACATTGCAGTAATGGTTATTTGAAGTGTTTAACCGTTGTAAAAGAAAATAATAATTATAGATTAAAAAGACAACATAATAACTTGCGTATATTAGCCTTGTGTATATTATAAGTGGATCGATGGATGGATAGAGATCAATGGATGGGTTGATAAAAAAGATAAGAGATGGATAGATGGATTATGGATGGATAAGGAAGATAAACTGGATTAGAAAGATAAGATGGATTATGGATGGATAAGATAGGAAGGAAGGAGGAAGGAAGGAAGGATGAATGGATGGAAGGATTGATGGATGATAGATGGATGGAAGGATTAATGGATAGATGGATGAAAGGAAGGATGAATTGATGATGATGATGATGGAAGGATGGATGGATTGATGGATGGATAGATGAATGGATGGAAGGAGGGATGGATGATGGATGGACAGATGGATAGATGGAAGGATTGACTGATGGATGGATGGATGGAAGGATTAATGGATGGAAGGATAAAATGATGATGGACGGATGGAAGGAAGGATGGATTGATGGATGGAAAGATGAATGGATGAATAGATGGAAGGAAGGATGGATGATGGATTGACGGATGGATGGAAGGAAGGATTGATTGAAGGATGATTGATGGAAGGATGATTGGAAGGAAGGATTGATGGATGAATGGATGAAAGGAAGGATGGATGGATGGATGACTTGATGGACGGATGGAAAGAAGGATGGATTGATGGATGGATGGAAAGATGAATTAATGGATAGATGGATGGAAGGAAGGATGGATGATGGATTGACGGATGGATAGGTGGAAGGATTGATTGGAAGGAAGGATTGATGGATGAATGGATGGAAGGATTAATGGATGGATGGATGAAAGGAAGGAAGGATGGATGATGGATTGACGGATGGATGAAAGGAAGGATGGATGGATGGAAGGATGGATGGATGGAAGGATGAATTGATGATGGACGGATGGAAAGAAGGATGGATGGAAAGATGAATGGATGGATAGATGGATTGACAGATGGATGGAAGGAATGATTGATTGAAGGATGATTGGAAGGAAGGATAGATGGATGAATAGATGATGGATGGATAAACAGATAGTAACCTCTCAGAGATGAGTGTGGCGAAGGCAGCGTCTTTAGCTCTGATGCTCCAGGATAGAGCAGATCCCAGTCTGTTGTTCCTCAGAGCTCGTTTAGCCATGATCTTACAGATACTGCGCACTGCAACACACACACACACACCAAATATAACTTAATTAATGTCATTTAATAGACTCTGTCTGGTATAGACCCGTTGAGGCAGGAAGAGGATCACAGTTGTTCACTCAGTGTGTGTGTGTGTGTTGCGTCGCTCACCCTGTTCACTCATCTGTCGGTCCTCACAGATCCGCAGGACTTTAATGGCTTTGCGTTCGGAGTCGAGCGGGACTCTCTCGATCTGCAGCTCCAGATACACACGACCGAACTCAGGACAGTGATCGAAGTAATCCACCGCCAGCTGCCACAGACTAACCCACACACACACCAAATCATCATATTAGAATGATTTCTGAAGGATCATGTGACATTGAAGAAGTGCTGAAAATTCAGCTTTGATTACACAAGTAAATTACATTTTAACAGAATCACAGAAAACAATTGTAATATTTCACAATATTCATATTTTCACTGTATTTCTGATTAAATAAATATGATGAGCAGAAGACACTCCTTAAATATGAACACTGAAAAAAGCGTATTCTATAAAGTTGCTTTGAAACAAGCACTTTATAAACACACTTGACCTTTGGGGTGAAGCGTGACCTGGACATGTTGTCATTTGTTCAGCAGAGATGAATCATGATGTGTTTAATCACCTGTGATGAGTGAAGAGACCCGAGGCGTACTCCAAAACCAGAAACTCACGCAGATTAGAGCCGAAACTACAAACACACACACAACCAGAACACAGTTACACACATCACATCTACAAACCCTTCTTGAAGAGACACGAGAATATGAACCTGAACAGAGGTCGTTAACATACAAGAGGAGAGAGGGAGGAAAATCATCATAAATTTAACTTGATAATCTAATTATTTTCCTTTCTTTTTGCTTTATTTGGCTCGTAGAAGTTCTGAACGGCCGGTAACTTAAAAGTTTAGAAGCCAAATTGGCCGGTGAGATTTCAAAGCCTTATATAAACATTAAATATGAGTGTGTGTGTGCATGAATCTGATGATGAGTGTGATGATGATACGCACTCGAGGTTGTGTGACTGCAGCAGTTTGCAGTGATCCAGCAGGTCCGTCAGATGAGCCACAAACCACCAGTTGTTGAGCGCGATGCTGTGGAAACATCATGTGTGTGTGTGAGGGTCTGTTCAGATGAACGTGTGTGTGTGTGTGTGTGTGTGTGCTGACGCACCTGCAGTCTTTGATCACCTGATGCAGGTCAAACTCAAACGCCGACAGCAGGATGATGTCCAGAGGCTCGGGAGACGCACGCGGACCCAGAAACATGTTCATACTCGACTGATACACACACACACACACACACACACACACGTCAGCTGGGGTTTATACACTCACACTGTATCATGTATTCCTCATTTATATGAGAGTGCTGCACATTGTCAACAGAAATGGAGTGTTCTCTTGTAAACAAAAACACACACAGTGAGGAACACACCTGGGCGTAGTAGTGCAGGTCGGGCGGTTTGATGGTGGGGTGTGTGAACAGCAGCCGCGTCACCAGGAAGTGATACCAGGTGCCCAGCAGCTCCTTCTGCTCCAGCAGAGCGTCTTCATCGCCCACCAGGATCTGACACACACACACACACACACACACACTCGATCAGGGGGAGGATGATGCCTGATCACGGCTCACCAGAGGTCACGACCCCTCACCTTGCAGATGGTTTCCAGGTGACGGTTGCTAGCGAAGGTGTTGTCCTGGAGACTGCGGTCACACTCCTCGTGCCAGTTCCTCCATTTCATATCAAACTCTGTCAGCGTTTGAGTTCCTGTGGGCTGCACACACACACACACACACAATTATTTTAGTGACACTGTTTTATAAAAGCAATAAGCCCTTTACACTGTAAAAAAATATTTTCAAGATTTGTTATCACAATATTTTTTCTTTCGTCAAATCAACTTAAATAATTTATTTAGTTCAGATAACTTATTATTTTAAGTTTCTGATGATTAAATCAATCTCCTTCATTCCAGTTCAATCAACTTAAAATTTTAAGGCAACCAGGATACTTAATTTTTTTAAGTTAAACCAACAATATTTTTTTACAGTGTTACAGTGATTTTACTTTAGTTTACCCTCTTCATTTTCTTCAATGAGAAAAGTGTACAAAAATTTTAGTTTGTTAATATTTTTTTAAAAGTTTTCTTTCTTTTTTTTAAATGTTTGAAAAAAAAAATTAAGACCAAAGTCAAAACAATGATTTTTTTTTCTTGTGTGGTGGAAATGTGCTTTTTATTTGCTTATATTCAAAAAAATCACCAGTAGAGCCCGACCGATAAAGGATTTTGAAGGCCGATACCGATACAAATATTTTTGGGTTTTAAAATCCGATATATCGTCCGATATATATTTTTTTTATTAAATATTGTTGGATTTCACACACGTGTAAAAGAAAAGCTAACTTTTCTGCACAAGATACGTTTGATACTTTTTCTCTGTCTAAATGTTCACTCCTCGCAAGTATAACTTTTTAACTTACAATGCAGGGACTGTAACTAGAGATATGCTAGTTATAAATACAGTAATAATTACTTTATTTAGGCAGAAAAAGTTCATTGTTGTTTCCAAGCTCATTAATGTTAACGTTAGCGGTCTTCCACTGATGATAGTGGCATTAGCTAGCTTTGTGGTTAGCTAGTCTATGATGAGCCATAATTTAGCAATAGATAACATCATACTACAAATTTTAAAACATACATTTTCAATATAACAGGCCAAGGAGAGATGATTAAAGCGTGTTTCGTCCGTTTTTATTTTATTTTTTAAATATTTGTTTATCGGCCATTATAACTGCTGATACCGATATTTTGGAAAATGCCTAATATCGGCCGGCCGATATATCGGTCTGGCTCTAATCACCGGTCTGGTGTCCAACTTTAGCCTGGCATGTATGATATGCTGATGACAGATGCTCTGTGGTGCGCTGGCGTACGTACGTTAAACACGGGCATGTTCTGCAGCAGGACGTCCATGCGTCTGAACACGGCGCTGCTCTCGGGCCGCAGAGACGCCTGCTTGCACAGGACCTGCCGCGCCTCGTCCATCCGGCCCTGCAGCACCAGACTGATCACCTGCACACACACACACACACGTGAGGACCCCAGCAGTGATGTGAGGAGCATCTGGAAGTCAGGGGTCACGCGCTTCATACCACGTCCCAGTAGGCCTGATGTCGAGTGGGGCTCTCGCTCTGCAACACTTCCCTGGCTCTGGAGTCCACGTCCGACTTGTGGAGGCGCACCCAGTCCAGCAGGTGCAGCAGCAGAGACCCGGCTACACAACAACACACTCATCATCATCACAGCAGAGATTTGGCTACACAACAACACAACACACTCTGGAATGGGAGCATCAGGCTGTACCTGGAGACGCGTCGATGAACAGCACCTCACACAGGTTCCAGATCAGCTCGATGGCCAGGAGGATGGACACCTGCAGACACCAGCACTCACTTCAGTGACGGCTAACACACTATTCCCCCAGTATAATATAAAGAGCAATAATATCATGTACGCAGAAACACTGTCCCAGAGGCAGACATGAAGAATCAGATATTTTTACTTTTAGAATAACACTTATTTCATTTTTAATTCATTTTATTATTATCAAAATATGCAGAATGTAATTGTAAAATTGAAATATATTTGTAATATATAATGATTAATGTATTTAAAAAATATTTTTTTATTTTAGTAATATGACTATACTATTATAGTATTTACTAAATATTTTTGTAATCTAATGATTAATTTCTCTTTATATAATAAAGCATAATAAATCATTAGAAATTACTGTTAATTTTAATAATATTCATATACTATTATAGTAGCGGTGTTATTAATATTTTGTAATCTAATAATTTATCTTTATAGAAAAATAGTGTTACTTTAGTAATATTAATATACTATTTTAGTATTACGAATATTTTTAGTAATTCATCTGTACAAAATAATGCATAGAAAATAAATAGAAATGAGTGTTACCGTAGTAATATTGATACACTATTATAGTATTATGAATATTTTTTTAATCTAATGATTACTTAAATTTATAGTTTTAATAATCATTTCTTTTATATGTGTTTGTCATTTTTCCATTCATTTTTATTTCAGGTTTAGTAGTTATAGTAAGTTATATACCAATGCAACATTTCTAATTTTCTCATCTAATATATTTTATTTCAATCAACAAAAATGTTTTTAAAAAGTTTTACTTAGAATGAAACTGCTATCGAAATACTGGTTTCCACACATCATTTATCAGACAATTCAACATTAAATGAATTGTCATTAGTTATTGAGTTGAGTTAGTGTTATGTGATCTTCATCATGTACCTGATCTCCATACTGGGACGCTAAAGACCCCTCCTGTGCCGAAACTGGGGAGAGAAACAGAGCGTGATCAGCTGATCAAACGCATCATCCTCCTCATGCGTGAGTCACGTGACCGCTTACCTGCGTTCTGCTGAAGCTCCTCCATACAGGCTCTGATCACAGACCTGTAGTTCTTACTGATGCTCACGAACCTGCGGGAAACAATGACACATCACAAACACAAACACACACCAGGAGGACACACTCGCTTCAGGTCTGAGGACTCACTGCGTCTTCTTGTTTTTGCTCGGGACGTCCTCTTTGATTTTCTGCAGCCCCACGAAGATGAGATGGGACTCGTTGAAGAGCTTTCGCAGGATGGGAGAGCAGATATCTTCATCTTTCCTCACGATGTGGACGAACGGAGAGCCCGCAGACTTCGCACCTGAGCGGGAACACACATGATTGACAGTTTTTATAATGCCTTTTTAACACAAACACACACTCTCTTTCCAGAATCCAGTGTGGATGTTATTATTAATACCTTGTAGTTTGTAGTTTGTCTCATAGACTAACAGATCTCCAGGACCCCATTCAAAACCCAAGTGCCTCTGATGAAATCCAACGCCGGGAATCAACTGCAAGAAAAACAAATGAACAAACAGCACGACCATGATAAATGATAATCATTCAGTAATTTATAAGAATAACCCTATGAGTTTATACAATACATATATACCATGGTAGCCAGCTTATGATTAGTTTAGTTCCATAGTGTTTATAAGTATTATATATCTACTTATTGAAATACTATGGAGTACTATGGTAAATGATAATTTAGTAATATTACCTTCAGATACCATGGTAACACCATGTGTATTCTTCACATAACGTTATATATACTATATTAATCATCATATACACTGAATAAACTGTATAAATCAGCACGTACCGTAGGGCTGGGCTCCACGTCCACCTCCTCCATCATCCGGAGATATTAAATCCTCGTGAATAACAGTGAAAATATGACTTTAAACAGCTTTATGATCTAAACAACATTCAATACGTTCAGCGCTCAGAATCGAGCGCCATGAGCCGGAAGGACCCCTGAAGCCTGCGCGCGCGGTTAGTACGGCGCACTGATCGCCTGAGTAAAACAATAATCGACAATTAAATATAAAAAATGCACGCCACTGTTTATATTGGTTTCAAATTATATGGTTGTTTTTATAATGAAACATTGTTTGAGAATAATCAGTAGTGTTTTACTAGCAATACTAATCACAAATGTTTGTCATATTTTTCATAAAGATGAAATAAATGAGTAAAAATAAGACTTTCGTTTTTTAAAAATATTTTCAATTCGCACATGTTGTTGTTCTCTAAAGGATTTTCAGTGGTCTGATGACATTTCTAGATATTTTAATTGAACATATGATAAGAGTTGTAGTATGGATGCACCAATACTTCACCAAAAAATGAAAATTCTGTTATCATTTACTCGCCCTCACGTTGTTGCAAACCTGTATGAGTTTCTTTCTTCTACTGAACACAAAGGAAGACATTTTGATTAATTAAACAGTTGTTTGGCACTCATTGAACAGAAAAAAATATATATTATGGAAGTCAATGGTGCCAACGTTCAAATCGTTCTTCAAAATATCTTCCTTAGTGTTGAGCAGAAGAAAGAAACTCATACAGGTTTGCAACAACTTGGGGGTGAGTAAATAATGACAGAATTTTAATTTTTGGGTGGAGTATTTAACATTTTGGCCATAACTGATGATTCCTTATATTTGAAAGGTAGTTCCTACTGTAATTAGTCAATCAATCTAAATTAAATTTGATAATTATTTGGGACAGCCTGATTACAAAAACCAAAGTCATCATTAAAAGCCATCAAACACATAATCTTCTCATTATTATATTGGCCGATATGACAGACATGCTGCACATGTTGTACTGAACTGTACTTTAATTTTTTGAAGTGATCATATTTCTAGCAATTGAAAACCAATGTTGAACAGTGCGCATCTGAATGTCTCAGCTGTAGGAAATAAAACATTATCGACTTTATTTTAAAGGAAAATATTTCTAATTGGGTCGATAACATTAACAATGAACATATCGATATGATGGTGGCGGCGGCCGATATATCGCACATCCCTATAAAGTATAAAGTTTTATTCAAAATTATAATAGTGTTCTAGCTTAAAATATAGCTTTTATATCAGGGTCTGGGATTGTAACAGGTATTATGGTATGGATTTTTTTTGTGATTTTAAAGCTTGATCTGATTCCTTTACACATTGTAATATTTCTTTGTAATAATAAACTTTTTTATACATTACCCTAATATGTTTACTGGTATAAAATGACCATAACAGAGGTTTTTTTTTTTAGGCCTTTTCCTTACAGATGTTTTAAATTATTAATAAATAATGGCTGCGGTACGTTCAGCTTGATCTGTGAATTACATAAAGAACAAAATGGCTTCCCTTCCCACTCCTGTGAGAGGAGAAGTGGATCATTTTTCCCTCTGAAACAACAAAATACTCGATGTACGCCCTTATTACGGATTCCCTGTCGTGTATTTGATTATATGTGATATTTACTATAAAATAATCATAGTTTTGTGCTATTTATATTCATATTTGGTCCAATGTTTTTTTTTTCTCCGAGATAACGTGCACGAATGCGCGTGCATGTTTCCCCAGCTCCCTGGTCTCGCGCATTACATCACCGTCGTGCATCACACGATGCATGTGACCTGCTCTGGCCAATCGCGACAGAGCGCGGAGAACGGACGCGCCGCTTGTGACCGCGCACGCAGGGTCTGTTTTTAATCGGGGGCGCGGACGTGCGCGTCGCCGCGGATTCTTTGTGTGGCGGCGTAGAGAAGCGCAAATACAATAACCATGGCCGACGAGAAACCCAAGGTGAGTGGCGTTTAAAAATGAAGGGATTATTTATGTTAGTCACAGTTTAAATCGTGCGAGGGATTGTGAAAACATGGGAGAGCACAGATGGTTTCATATTTAATGAGAAATATCGCGCTTAGTGGATAAATCCTGTAACTGCCGCCTCAGAGACACCGGAAGAAGACGTGTGAACGCGCGTGGCGGGCTCGCACCGCGCGCGACACTCACAGGCGCATTGAAATTAAAATAACGAGGAGAAATGGTCTAAAATCAGACATACATTCCTAATACATGCGTGTTATATGTGTGTGCCCATTATTTGTTGACTGAGACCTGATGGAAAGTAGTTTTCTATTGCTTTGAGCTGATGTGGTTCAAATGTGAGCATCCATCACGTGAAGCACCGCAACTCAAGCACAACACTGCCAATAAAGCCACAAATAACACCACAAAGAAAAAACTGAGTGCGTCACATAAAAGAGAATTTATGTGAATCATGATAATTTTTTGTAGTGAAAATCAAGTTTTTAATGTTGTTTATATGTGTTTTTTTTAAATATGGTTTACGACAAACCAACTGCAAATAAATGTATGTCAACACCATTGCTGAGTATTTTCCCCTTAAGTGAACTAAAGACGTCTCAAAAAACACATTTTGAAATCGCTGGTGTTTCGGACGTCACAAACTACATTGTAACCAATCACATCAGATCAACGTGTGATAGTCAACCAGTGGATCTCTGAGCTAAGGGAGTGAGTGAAGATGGGGATTATGTAGAGTTACATTCAAGCTAGTTTAATGCACAACTATTTTTTTTCCCAAGGAATAAACATCTAAATATGTCGTCCAAAGACAAGAATCGCTTACCTAGATGCCATCATCTCTCTCTCAGTTAGCATCGCCGAGCAATAGCCACAGATATACCATTAATTTTTCTCACCTCACGCCTCAGATCACTTCCGTTTTTGATTGAACCGATATTGAACGACTTCAACGTTTTCATCCTTGCTCATTTTGTCCTCTGGCTCAACAGATTATATTTTTGTGTAACAGTGGGATCAAGATAACGGAGCTGAGATCGGAGCAACAATTTTATACTTACAACTTACCACCCAGAATGCATTGCAATGTCAACTTAAAAAAAACATTGTTTTCAACTAAAAAACGTTAATTTTTTATGCATTTTGGCCGTCTGTTTACACGACAACAGCGTTTTGGGTGCCTGAAAACTTTTGAAAACGGGTTTCAAAGTACAAGTTTTTGAAATCCGTCTCTGTGTAAACAACAACAACACAGATCTCTGAAGACGATTATGTCATGCACGTGTGTATTACGTGTTCAGTCTATTGTGTTCGCCATATAGTGGTCTGACAGCAGAATACAGTGTTTTAGTCATTTTCGCGGATCCGTGTGAATGCGGATCCTTAACGTACTTTTATATCTGCATACTTTTGGCAATTGTAATCTAGTAAGGCATAAGTCTTAATACCCGGGTTCCTTAAAGGATGAAACCAGTTTCTATACTCGCCACAATAATCACATGATAGTTGTTGCTTTTCCTTTCAAACAGTTCCTTTCAAACTATAGATTATAGACGAGACATTGTCTAGAATCTTACAGTATTTTCTGTTTCCGATATATTATGCATAATTACATTTAATAATTACAAATGAGATGCATGTAAAACATGAAAGGAAGAGTGATGTCAAATATCTCATATTCGCATGTGTTCTCAGGAGGGGGTGAAGACGGAGAACAACGACCACATCAACCTGAAGGTGGCGGGACAGGACGGGTCCGTGGTCCAGTTCAAAATCAAGAGACACACACCCCTCAGCAAACTCATGAAGGCCTACTGTGAGAGACAGGTGAGATCATCATGACACACACACACCCCGTCCCGACAGTATTTTGAAGTCCCGGCAGCACGTTAAGAGTTTGTGTACAAAATATAGACAAGGTTTACACAAGCCCATCATAGTTTCTTCAAACACACACTAGAATTTCCCAATAATTATAACAATACAACATTAAATATTATTAGAAATTAAGTTCATTTTGGCAAATCTGAGCACTTACTTACTTACTTACTTACTTAATACTTTATTGTCAGACAAGTCTGAAATTTTTCTTGCATATTTTCTGACATTTTTCTTGCAGAAACACATTTTTTTATTAATTTAACTGCATTTATTATTACTCACAAAAATAGTTTTACAAAATATACAAAACATCATACCCCCCAAAAAGAGAGAAATGCCTTAATTATATGCTAATTACCAATATCATTAAAAAGGTTATTAGCCATGAGCCAAGACAATCAGCCACGAGGAGAATCACAACATTAAAAACGTTTATTTTAAGCAAAAAAGTATTTGAAAATCTGACAAAATCACAAAGGTACAAGACTGTGAACTTATGGCTTTAGTGAGGGAAATAACTACAATCCCATGATGCATTGCGAACAGCATAAACAAATTAAAAACGATGGAGAAGCATAAAACTACTCATCGCAAATGTTGATTATATATTAGGGCTGCCAAACGATTAATCGCGATTAATCGCATCCAAAATAAAAGTTTGTGTTTACATAATATATGTTGGTGCACTGTGTATAATTATTTTATATATATAAATACACATGCATGTATATTTAAGTTTTTATTTATTTATATATAAAATATTTTTATTTATATATATAATATAAATTATATATAAATCTATATACATGAAAATAATTCTTAAATATATACAAGCATGTGTGTGTATTTATATATACAAAATAATTATATACAGTGCACCCACATATATTATGTAAACACAAACTTTTATTTTGGATGCGATTAATCGCGATTACAGCCCTATTATATATACATATACACCGATTTAAAGGTTATTGCAAAATATTTATTTAAATATTTCAGTATTTTGAGATCATAGAAAAATCGACACGATTACGTTGTTCGCAGTGCTTCATGGGCGCTGACGAGAGATTTTGGTGCGTTTTTCTTGTTTAGACTCTCTGATTGGTGTACTTTGCTGTACATTATGGGTAATGTAGTTTTTCACCACAAATTGCATGATTTCTTTGCAAAATAAGTTGAAAAATGAGTGCTGACGGCTTCAGCAGAAGCATAGTTGGCTCACAGTAGGGCTGGCTTTAAAGACTTCCAAGTTATCGTTTAAAAGTCAATTTCCCTATGGAGAAAGTGGATGGAGATTTTACTACCGGATCCATCTGTTGCGCTCTAATCTCTGCTCTCGTTTTATTGGACCATTTCACCCTCACAAAACACTGCAACCGCATGACAACATATTACAAAGATATACCCAATAATAAAATGCCCCCTAGGACACATTAATGTGGTGATTAAGGCATGCTTTTAACATTTTAAGCATGATCTTAGCATTTTTATGTCCTGTGTTTCTTGGCCTCCTTATGGAAACCGCCCTGAAGTCACCCTGAAGGCAATAATTGTATCTTTTGATCATTAAAGTTACATATTTAATCATTTTTCCTGTAAAAAATGTAACTCGACACCCTTGGCTCATTTAGTATGCGCGGTTCTATGAATATGCAAATGAGCCCCGCCTCCACTCACTCAGCTCAGAGATCTAGTCGTTAACGATCAGACGTTGATCTGATTGGCTATAAGGTAGTGTGTGACATCAGAAACACCAGCGATTTCAAACCGTGTGTATGATATAAATAAACAATGAGAGAACACAAGATTAGATATGAAGAAAATTGATTCAGAAACACATTTGTTTGTTTATTTATGCACATATCGCATGAATAAGGATGACTGATATTTGATAGATAATATCCGAGAGGATTGTTCATTGCACCTGTCTGTCAATATAACAACATTGGAGGACTTTGAGGATGTATTGAAGCAGGACGTATGAACCAGCACTAAAGCTCTTCATCCTGATGATCAATAACTTCCTCCGCGTCTGCTGGCTTTATCAGTCCCCCGCGTCCGGTTAATGGTCCTGCGCATCCGCTGCGAGGGTTTCTGCCCGGTAGAGAGGCTTCGAGAGCGAACAGTGACTCGAATGTTCACGTATGAGACTCACACCCCACACACAGGGTTTATCAGCGCTGGGAACACACGGGGTTAAGATGCTCCTCGTGATCTTCGGGTCGGGAACATGTTTTCCTGGCCGAGGCGCAGGGTTTAATCTCAGTTTGGCCGGCAGAAGTAGGACAGCGTTCACTGGAAGGAAGCGTCTCTGGCCCGAGGAAACACACACACACATCACGGTGTGAGGTGTCAGCTGATCTCTATCTGACACTTTATTTCTCATCTTTGGGGTTTTAAAAGATTCGGATTTTAACATTGCCCAATTTTAAAATTTCAGCGGACTATCACTAACTAACATTATTAAAACGCTTTAAACACTATTTTTGTTAATTTAAATAAAGTTGAAAAAAACCCCCCCTGAAAATTCTATTATTAGAATTTTAGCTTATTTCAATTAGCTGCCAAAGTAGAATTTCAAATAAAGTGATTTCAAGTCAATTTTATGCACTGAAATAGATAAATAAATAATAATTAAATAAAATCTAAACTGAAATAAAAATAAATGTATCATATTAGTATTTCAAAAGTACAAGTCTAATGAATTAATTCAGGATTTATTGAGTTTTCAGCAGGTTATTATCACTAAATAATTGTATTAATACGTTATTGTTAATTGAAATGGTTTAAAAATAAATATATTTATATAGATTAAAAAATTTGACTTATTTTAATTGCTAAAGAATTTCATAATTTCATCACAATTTTAAATAAATAGTCATAATTAATAAATATAATAAATAAAAACTTTAAAATAAAATAAAAATAAATGAATCCTAAATATTAATATTTAAAAATCGATTTATTTTTAAATCTAAAATAAAAATAAATGTATCATATTAATATTTCAAAAGAACAAGTCTAATTAATTTATTCAATTTTCAGCAGGTTATTATCACTAAATAATTCTGTTAACACGTTATTGTTAATTGAAATGGTTTAAATAAATTAAAATTAAATATATTCAAATTAGATGGAAAAAAATGTATGAAAAAACGTGCTAAAAAATTATAATATCATCACAATTTAAAATAAAAATGAATAAATAAATATTCATAAATAATAAATAAAAACTTTCGAATAAAATAAAAATAAAGGAATCCTAAATATTAACATTTAAAATAAACCAAAACTAATAAAAATGATGAAAGCTCATTACAAAAGTACTAAAATATAACAAAACTGGTTAGCTAATTCAACATCTTAATGAGATCGAGTGTGTAACAGTGTGTGAACAGCATAGATGTTGAGTGGTGAAGTGTGTTGTGAGACGCACTGGACTGATGTGCTCATGTGTTTTTGCAGGGACTGACAATGAGGCAGATTCGATTCCGGTTTGACGGACAGCCTATCAATGAAACAGACACGCCCGCACAGGTATGACATCACTGCGTGTGTGTTATAGGGACCAAATGTCCCCACAAGGACAGTAATACCAGTCATTTTTCTCTTGTGGGGACATTTTCTTGGTTCCCATGAGGTGTGTGTGCAAAGGAGTTTAAAGGCCAATCCACAGCCCACAGACAAACAGCAACAAACATGTTGGCTTGTGGATTTATAATTTAATGAAAAATATATGTCATGTTCACACTGCCCCAGCAAACACTGATTGAACATGTTCAGTCGGGTGAAAACAAACCCAGACCAACACCAACAGACGCCGACACACACTGATCCGACAAAACCCAGCGAACGTGTTTGTCTGTGTGCTTCAAAATAACTGTATTCATCTCAAAGTAAAGGCGAAGCTCACAAAGCCTGAATGTCCAGGTCATATTCAACTGATACTTCGTCAAACAAAGCCTAATTGCATTAGTAATCATATTAAGAAAATGAAGTCTAATTACACTGTGACATCATATTTTCATCATATTTTCCAACACTCTTACATTAATTACTGTAATGAGAAAATATTTCTATTTTTTTTATTAAAAAATATATTAATATTCAGTTCAAGTTTATTTGTATAGCTCTTTTCCACAGATATATATATATATATATATATATATATATTAAAAATAATTATTTTATATATAATGTATCGTAAATATATATATGTTCATATTTATTTTACTTTTGTACATATTTTACTTTTGTATTTAAATAATACATGTTATATATATATATATATATATATGTGTATGTATATATGTGTGTGTGTGTGTGTGTGTGTGTATGTATATATATATATATATATATATATATATAACATGTATTAATACAAAAGTAAAATATGTACAAATGTAAAATAAATATGAACATATATATTTATGATACATTATATATAAAATAATTATTTTTAATATATATATATATATATATATATACATAAAATAATATTATAATACTTCCGTAGTGTTTCTTCTACTGCCTTTATATTAATTTTAAAAAATTATTGAATTACAGTCAATATTGATAAATGATAAAAATGATCCAATCATATCATACACCACCACTTCTTATTATCCAATCAAATCCTGATGGAAAATGTCCTGCCCATATTTTCCATATCGATTAGAAGTGTGATGCATTATTTAGACAGAGCTTTTATCATGTGCTCTTAGATGAATATTCAGGCAAAATAAGAAATATTACAGACTTGCCGAATAAACCCGGGGTGACCGCATCATTGTAGATGTGCATCATGGGATAGGAGCGCACCATAATCAGAGCGGATAGGTGTTGATGTCACAGTCAACAGGAAGTCTTGTGTTTATTAATAATGCTGAATAATAACCCTCATGTTCTTCTTCCGCAGTTGGAAATGGAGGATGAAGACACAATCGACGTTTTCCAGCAACAGACAGGAGGACACATCTGAATCTCTCTCTCTCTCTCTCTTCATGGTTTTCTGTAACTGCTGTTGTATAGTGTTTTCAGTTCATCACGTTTTCTTTCGGTTTTGTACATAAAGGGTTCCTGCTACAGTAATTATTGCATTGGGTTTGTTAATACCTGTGAAATCTGACACATGAAGCCCAAGTTAAACTTTCATGAAGACTGTCATCTGTGTATAGAGACCAACTAATACATGTTTCTTCTTTCCAATCATTGACCCGAGTTCAGATACGAGCGCGCAGGCGTTCTCCAAGTTATTATGATTGTGTGTTTAAAGAAAGCATACAGTGTGTTCAGCTCTGCTGTTGCTAAAGCCTGCGGTTTAAATTGATTTCCTGGTTTCCATTCAGACGATTTGGTTTAAAACTTCTTTTTTTTTATGGTAGTGAACATGTATAGTGCAACGCTTGTGGTAAACATGTTTTGACTCGTACGTACGAGGGGGATTCATGTTTCCGACAAGTCCAGCATCCGTCTGTATTGTCCAATCTCTTGTGAAAATAAAATATTCTCTTTTTATCAGATGTGGGTCTGTGTGTGTTTTCTGAATGAAACCGTTTTTCATTCCAAATAATACTTATTTCATTTTAGAAATTATTTAAAATGACGTTTAAATGACTTATTAACATGATTAGATACAATTTCACACAATTACAAGGCATTGCAAGTCGAAGAATTTAAGTTATGATTCATAATTATATTCAAATAAAAAACGGCGTTTTTTTTAGTTTATTCTAAGGTTTAACTTTACATTTTTAATGTAATTTATACATTTTATAATGTAAATATGTAAATATCACGTTTTTAAGTAAATAGCCTATGGGTGAATCTGCAGTAAACCACATTACATGAACCCAGGAAGGCTATCGTCTGATTGACGGCCGCTCCTCCAATCGAACGCCAAGGACAGCTGAGTTCTGTCCAATCAGACCGCGCGTCGCCCCTGTGGGCGGGGTTTCGTGGGCTGGTCTATAGGGCCGCTCCGTTGCACTCGGATTTCAGCTGGTCCGGGCGGAGTCCATGCGGGATAAACGACTTACACGAATTCAGTCCAGCTGAAGGGTTTCTACCGCGGTTTAGCGAGCACAATACCCGCTCAACATGACTACGACGACCACTTTCACAGGCATGGAGCCCGGTGCCAAAAACAGCTCCAGGTAAATGGATTTAAACGGGTTTGTTGCGTTCGCTAGGCAGACAAAAGAAGAGCTGGAGGTGATGATGATGATGATGATGATGATGATGATGGTGGACTGATGGATGGATTCCTCCTCCAATACGCGATTGCAAATGAAGCTAATCAACCTTAATATGTGGATTTTAATGGATTTAGCTTGATTCACGTTTCCATTTGATCTGACTTCCCCCAGACTGTCTGCCACCACCATCATCATCCTCTTCCTCCTGCCAATGAACACCCATATCCACCCATATTCTGATCCAGCCACATTTGACGTGTATTTGATCTAATGTCTGGTGTTTTGCTGCCCAAACTTCACCCATTACAAAGGCATTGTGTTGGCAGGCTGCCACTCCATCTCAAACTGGGAGATTTGCTTTAAAGTTTTGTTGGCATTGTGCTTGGCTTTATGATTTCATGAATAGTTGTGTTCTCTCCTGCTTTTTTCTCTCTCTATCTGTTTAATCTCAGTCATCTGACTATTGAGTGTATCCTCGAGCCCTGGCCCAAAAATACACGCTCCATTGTCCTTAAAAGGTTTCTGATACTGGGCTTGGAACAGATGCATTGAATGTCTTCCAACAAAACCAACCAGTGGAAGATTTGCAGGACGGTGTGGTCCAAACTAACTCATTTTTATTCTTTTCTAGGTGTGTTTGTGTGTGCAGAAATGATATCTCTGTAACTTTGGAGCGGGCGAGGGTGGGATGGAGATGCATTCTGGCATTTGCATGTCAAAAAATGTTGCAGTGGCTTTTGTTGGACTGAACTGAGGTTGCTTTTAAAGGAGTATTCGGGCATTGTCTAGTGTCTATGCATCCTTGGTGCAACATGTTGCCACCCTGACTCATTCCCCTGTAAAATCCAAGTGATTTTCTCCATTTTTCCTCTCCAAATCCCGTGTGTCTGGGGTTTCCCTCAGCAGGACGGCCAGAAATGTAGGTCAAGCCGAGAGCAGGCGTGTTTATTGGTCACTCTGTCTGATTTGGTGATGTTTTGAGCGTTCATCTTGGGCTTGAGGAGGGATTTTTAATGGCTTGTGTGTGTTGGGTGGGGTCTCGAGCGACGCGGCCTTCTCCTTCCCCTGATCTGATCCCAAAGCTTTAGTCTGGTTAAGGCATTACCTCCAGACGGCACTGGATGGTTTTCTAATCTCCGCACCGTCGATTCCTTTGACAAAGGGAGCAGAAAGTTGCGTGTGGACGCGGCGAGAGCCTGACAGCTGCCGTCGGGTGTCAGCTGGGCTCCAGGAGGTTTGATTCGCAGGCATTGATTAGGGCTTCCCTCAGAAACATCAATCTCAGGGCCACTGCTTTTCATCCGGGCTTCGCTGACACCCGCCCTCATGTCTTTTTAATGATTCGACATATGTGCTGAATGAGAACCATCCAACGATGGAATCTGCACTTGTGTTAGCAGATGAGCTGGACTATTCAGCTGTGTGTGTGTGTGTGTGGGCAGTTGCTTTATCAGTGTAGCCAGTTTACATCACAAAATATTCATTTATGCTCCCTAAGTGGTGCATATTTTTAATAACCATCTTGTGTGGCTCGAACCGCAAGGTCATGCGTTCAATCATCAGGAAACGCATGTACATCTTCTATAAAAAGCATCTGCCAAATGCATATGTGCAAATATATTTTGCATAATTAAAATTTGCCAATTAACTGTGATTTTTGTAAGACTTAATTGACTATGAAGCATTTTTTTATTTAACTGTCCTGCTTTAAATTATATTAAGCAACAGTTTTGTATGTTAAAAAGACAAGTTACGGTCTTTTTAAAGATGTCTGGCAAGATTTTAGATTTGGTAATAAATGAAAGCGCTTATAATTGCTATGTATTTAAGGTTGAGAAAATGATTGTGAATTAATTTTTGGAACGTAATTGAGTATTGAAGTTTTATGGTTATGGATATTTTAATTTTCTACACTGTAAAAAAAATATTTTCTTGATTTGTAATCGCAACATTTTTTCTTTTGTCAAATCAACTTATGTAGTTCAGATAACAAAATATTTTGAGTTTCTGATGAATAAATCAATCTCCTTCATTGTATTAACTCAATTTTTCCATTTCAATGAACTTAAAAAAAATAAGTAACATGATTGCCTAAAAATTAAGTTAAACCAACAATATATTTTTTTACAGTGTAGGCTATTCGTTCATTCAATGTAAATGTGATGATAAACTAATGAAAATGAAAACTATTTATGTTTCTATTGGAAAAAAAACTTAAATTCTATATTAACACCAAGTTGCGTTATTGCTGGTCAAACATAATGACTGACCCGCCCTGCTTTGAGTTTTCGCTCGTTTCTTCACATGTAAACAACATAAAGTGGTCAATTCTACTGGTATCATGCTAATCAGATCTCTACTGGTGGCGTATTTTGACTGTAAATCATAATGTCCAGTCAGTGCTGCTTCTAGTGTTTCCTTCATGCTCTATTGAGTGTCATTATGCCGAGTGTGTGTGTGACACTGATTTGTTGTTCTGACCGATGTGTCGTAGGGTGTTGCGTCCCCCTGGCGGAGCCTCTAATATCTCCTTCGGCACCGATGAAGAGAAGCCGGTGCGCAAAAACAAGATGGCCTCCAGTATCTTTGCTGAACCCGACGACCCTCACGCCCACCGAAGGAACAACCCGCCAGGTACGACACACACACACATCTGGTTCAGATTCTGCTCCTGGTCAGATCTGGGCTTGGTTAGATTTTAATGCTTGGGTTCTTTGAAAGCAGCATGGCATTAATGCCGGCCGTATGTTTTTAATTGGTGTCTGTATGTTTGAGCTCGTCTATATGAACGTCTAAACGACCATTCAGAAGTGTGGGGTCTGTTAACTTCTGTACGGTTTTAGAAACCTTCTCTCTTGCTCACCAAGGCCGCATTTATTTGGGCAAAAATACAGTAGAAACTGTAATATTATTTCTTCTATTGTAATATATTTTAAAATGTTATTTATTCCTGTGATCAAAGGATTTTTTTGTTGTTGATTTTGTTGTATTTTGCAGTATGTGTGTTAATGTGGATTAGCCCCTTTTGTATAAATGTGTCCCTGTTTTATTTGTAGGTCAGTTGAGTTTGCCTCACACACATTCAGTTATTTGAGTCTAGTTTTGCTCTGTTGACCTCTTTTACAGGCCAAAACATTTGATTTGATTATTTGGACTTGTTTTCTTTTTGACAATTTTTTTGTTTTTTGTATATGATTTTTAATTCATTTTATATATATATATATATATATATATATATATATATATATATATATTTTAATTTATTTATTTTGTTTAATTTATATATATATATATATATATATATTTATTTTGTTTAATATATATATATATATATATATATAAAATATAAATATATATAAAAAATATAAATAATTTATATTATGAATTAAAAATCATATACAATATATATATATATATATTAGGAAGCTATTTTTCATGGCCCTCATGTCTTAACCGCTTGTTGCCTCACATGAGCACGAGTGTGTCAGCATACTGTTTGCATGATGTCATTTCCTGGACTAATATCCTGGTTGTCCAGTGATTCAGGAAGTGACTCATGATGTAGAGAATGTTAGTGTGTGACATCATGATTAAGCATCCATTACATGACGGTCTGCTTTACACAGAGAAGTGCTTTTTAATAAATACACATGGATTCAAAAATTAAGATGGAAAATTAACATTTTCAATGGGGATGTTTCCCAATATCTGCTTTTTTCCCTGCTTAAAGTAGCACATTATTAGTTTAGCAACATGTCAAACACTTGAGTTGTTCCCCCTTGTGCTTCACGTGCTGCTCCAGATCCGTCACTTGCTCGGGATGTTGCCTATGTAGACAGCGAGGTGGCTCCGGGCTGTTTGGATGTTCAGAGTTTGACAGCATCTTTATTTCCTGAAAAAGAAGCGTGTATTTGCATGCAGGAGTGTTTTGAATGCGGTCTGCAGTCATGCGATTAGCCCTGCACAAGCTCATACGGATAAACACTCGTATCGGGATAATCTGAGCTTTTGATTCAGCGCTAATGCTCGAGTCGGGCAGGTGCCGTTCCTGGATCTGTTTAGTCTCTTTGTTGGCCCTCTTCTGGGGTTTTGAATCCCCCTGCAGCGTTTGCTGTGTCTGGTTATTTTACAGGGATCAAAACTGACATTCTGTAGCAAGCAATATTCATAAGCTGATCTTGGTGGTCTACAAAACTCTCTGAATGGCTTTTAAAGACTTGATATGATGTGAACTTCATGTCTTAAAGGGCTAGATCACCCAAAATGTGAATCTGGTCTAAACCCATTGTTCATCCTTGAAACAAATTAAGACATTTTTAATGAAATTTAAGAGATTCAGTCTTTCCACTGAAAGTCTATTAAGCCAAAACTCTGAACATTCATAAATATTTGCTAAGAAACATATGAAGAGTTCAGATGCAAAAGCCTTTAAGTGCCATTTGAATTTTTTTTCTAGAATGATCATTTTTATCAAGCCTGTATATTAAAGTTCAGTAATTTCACTTAACCTTCAAATGGTCTTTGTTTTCTGTTTACACTTCTATACGACCCCAACAATTGATTGAGTAATTGTACAAAAAATATGCATTTTTAATCATACAAATAATATATCTTTTTCTTTGTTTACTTCTCATCTATTCATCAATGCTGTGTTTTTGGAGATATAAAGTACTTTTGTATCCATATACCACACAATTCCTCAACTACACCATTAGCTTTAGCATTAGCATATGAAATATTATTTTTTTATGACGGATTGCATTTATGCTCTAGTACTAGGCCTTCTTTTCTGTGTGAAATTTTCAGATTTATGCCGTTTGTTCAAGAAAAAATATATTTAGTTTTTTTCACATTTCACATTTTTTTGTGTGTATAGATAGATAATGTATAAAAAGTCACAAAATCTTATTCCACTGAGATGAAGGGAACCTTTTTTTTATTAAGTATAAGTCAATTGGGGTCGTATAGACCCCATGACCCGATTGAGGGTTAAATGGCAATGAAGACTACCTATTAATTGTCATTTAAGTGAAATTACTGAACTTAAATATACAAATATTAAAATTTAAAAAAAAAATTCAAATGGCACTTAGAGGCTTTTGCATCTGAACTCTTAATATTTCACTAGAATATCCTTTTTCAAACGATATTACACAATGTTTTTCATTCAGAAAGTGAATTAATAGACATATTTAAAAGGGTTCCTCCTGAAATATTTTTAGAAATTCTATCATTTTTCTCAATTTAAAGATTCTATGGTATATATTTAGTATGTTTTTGTGTATAGACTTAGGTCAAAATTGTTAAATTGTTGTGTTATGGAAGTGATATTGTAGTCAGAGTTATTTGTTCAAATTGAAATGCTGTTGATTGCCTTGAATATAGCCATTGTTTCTGATATGGCATTAAATGTAATCTGAGAAAAACTAATGCAGTTTAATTCAAGTTTTCAGAAGAGACAGAATGGCTGTTTATGATGAACAGATAGATTTAATGAATGCGTTTATCCTGAATAGTCATTGAACAAATGGAGTAGTCAAATAATATGTTAGAAGCTCAAACATGCTTGACTTTAACTATATCGTTGTTTGTTTTTTGAAGACGAAAGTCTTCTGTTTTGGATCATGAGTGCGAGTAATGCATTTCTGAATGTCCATTTTTGGGTGAACAAACCCTTTAATGGTCTTGAAACTTGACTTGTTTCTTGGTCGAACTTTTGCATACTGATTTTAGTTGTGTAAATCTGGTCAGATAATTTTTGGGGGGAAACTCTTAGCATTTTTATGTGCATCCGTGTTGGATGTGTGGATTTTCTCTCATAGTCTTGCTCTGATTGAATGAGCCTGAGAGGAAGTGTGTTGTGTTGACCAGAGGTGCCTGACAGGATGTCGTTGTGATTGTCCATTGTTTTTTGTAAAGGGTTTCGATTTTATTTGTTTTATTGTTTCAGCTAATGGATTATAGCAGTCGGTTCCAGAAGTAAAAGTCACATTCTTGTCCATTAAGGCAAGACACTCCAGGACAGGGGACTAGGGTTCAAATGTAACTAATAGATATCATCATAGTACCTTCCTAGCCGATTAATCACAGTACATGAAGACATGTATTTTGTATTTACAAGATTTCTGATATGTGATGTTTAAATATGCACTCATTTTCCTCTTTGATTCCAGAAGATTTATCCGAATGCTAGATGAAGCCAGATTCAAAGTTCTTGTTTGATTTTGTTGACACATTATAGTTAAAGGTTTTTACAGAAGGGATTTCTGATATCTCTTTTTGTCACTTCATAAATTGGAAAATACTGCCAGAAAAACACATTTTCAGCATGTTTTTAGGAATAAAATGTTATATAAATCAGTATGAATGATATATGAACAAACCCTTCAGTAAAAACCTTCAAAATATAGACTGGAATAAAAGTGTAAAGTTTGGTGTGTGTAAGTGATACTGAGGTGGAGAACAAAACTTTAAAGATGTGTATTGTAATTGAAATCTGCAGATGCAAATAGATAAAGTGCAATAAAATAAACGCTTAAATGTGTTATGGATATTTTCTGTTCTCTAGTCTGAAAGTAGCGGTTATGAAGTGAAAATGTACTCAATCTCAAAACCGAACAATGGTTTTGCCTAAAGTGTGTTGAGCAGAGTTATTAATATCTCTAAAATTAGATAGAGAAATAAAATAAATTATCAATTTTTTTTTTCGACAAATGTTTTTTTTTTTTTTATACATTTTTATTTTATTTTTTTATAAAAAAAATTATCGAAAATATTTCCTAATTTTCGATAAGGAAACCATCCTTATCTCATGTTTAATGGCTAACATGTTGAAGATTAGGAGACGGTCATTAGATTGATTAACTAAGCAGTTTTTCCCTTCTCCATTGACATCCATTCAAAAATGGCCTCGCCTCCTCGCCAGCGCTGTGTGTAGCACTGTTCTTTTGTCTTTTTTTCTGCCAACCTTGAAGGCTCTGTTAGTAGTACTCCCGTTGAAAACTTCACTTCCCATAATCCTACAGAATGGCTGTTACCATGGAAACTGGAATCACTGCAAAATGGCTCGGTAGTGACCGGACACTCCCATGAAGCACTGACTGATGTCATCGAGTCCGTTTCCCTACAGCCTCAAACTACTTCTGTAGAAATACATTTTGTGAATATTTTGAATAACGTTAGATATATTTTTATGCTATTTTTATGCTACATTATTCACAGTGCTTCATGGGTTGAATAGTTGACTGACAAAGTTTTCTTACAGCTTTCTTCTTTTAATTTATCTGAATTTATCAAAATGTGTTATGTGATTTTATTTTAGAGCTGGTTTGTTTGCTATCTTAGAAACTCTGCTTTCTCCATAGACAGAAACACTTCCAGAGCATTGTGTGTGTGTGTCACTGTTGAGCTCGTTTAAAGTTCATAATCACTCCATTGACACACAATAGGATGCTGCAGTTGTTAGACACTAATGGACAGTCAAACACAAAGCTCTTTGTTTGCATTTCAACACATAAGAAGCAAACTGTGATTCTCCTAGATGTGTTTAGGAGTTTGACCTCAGGGTCACATTGCACTCGAAATCACTCATGAAAGCCTAGATGGATAAATTGTTTTATTTTTTTTTTCTACTGCAGTTTTTGTTCATTTTAAAAGTTTTGTAATTTATTCATTTTGGGTTTGTTTGTTTTTTTTAAATGTAAATTTAGGTTAAGGTCAGTTTTTAGTTGGCTGACGTTCAGGTCGTTTTTTTATTTTTATTTTATTTTTTATCCTTCACCCACATCAAAATAAACCAGATGCAAATATGTCTCTTGTTTATCTTAGCAGATGATTCAAGAAAACATGGCATCATGTCATTGTCATGCTAAGGTTTGTTTTATGACCCTGATACAACTATCAACATCAAGTCGTGACCTAATAGGGCCAATACCCTACCAGAATTGTCTAAATCAAGTTTCTGATCATTTACTATGAACTGCATTGGACAAGTGATGTGGAAAATGTTTAATCTGAGATGAGAATAGGAAGATTGACAGTGAAGAAACGCTGCACCTGATATTGTTGTACAGTAGAGTTTGTTTGGATGCACAGCCAAAGGTCCTATTTTATTGATGATCCGATTTATTTATGATCTGATACCTGACTCTGTGTGTGTGTGTTTTCACAGGTGGAGAAGCGACGGGCGTCCTGTGCGGTGAACCCTCGGCTCCTCTGAGACGGTGCCAGCCCGCCATCGTTTATGATAACGGCACTCCCGCCAACAGTCTGGTGAGTTCAAACACAAGATTTATGAGTGTGATCTGGATGTAGGTCACAAGAACCTGTTTGAGGTGTGTTTATTTAATCATTAAGCAGGTCTAAACACTCTACAGCACGGGAACGAAAGAGTTCATGTTGACTGAGCTCCACTTTCCTTTCTTCATGTTTTTTTCCTGCTCTTACTGTGAACAATTCATCACAACATTTTATTCTCAAGGGAAAAATTCACGATGCAACAACAAATTAATAATTTATTTAGAATTTATTTATTTAAATAATTAGTTTAGATTAAATGAAATCTCTTATAAATGTATACTTTTTTTCAACATTTCATCAAAAAAAAGTACTATATCGCCAGAGACATTTATGGAAGACGGAAAATACATAAACTTTATTATAAATGATTTGCTTATCAATTTCATTAAAATAAATGAATAAAAAAATAAAGTATGCAATGATTAATCAAGTGCTATAAGGCCAGAGACGATCAAGACAAACAAAAAAAATACATGTTTATAATAAATATGTATTTGTATTTAATTTGATGAAATTTCAGTGTTTTCTCCCAATCATGTTGCTTTGGTACAAAAATAATATATATTTTTTTAAATCATTAAAGGGTTAGTTCACCCAAAAATGAAAATTCTGTCAGTATTTACTCACCCTCATGTTGTTTAAACCCCGTAAGACCTTCGTACATCTTCGGAACACAAATTAAGATATTTAAGATATTAAGATCGCTCCTGCATACAGTCCATAGGCTTCTTGAGGTACTGGCTCTTGCTGTCCCCGAAAAGTCATTAAAGACATCGTTAAAATAGTCCAAGTGACTACAGGGGCTCAATCTTAAGTTTATCAAACGACGAGAACACTTTTGTGCGCAAAAAAACAACAAAAACAACGACTTTATTTCAACTATTCACTTCCTTCTCCATGCGGCAATAGTCAAGTTAACGTAGTGTGATTGCGTAGAGCTACGTCACACGTAGGCTCACTATTGGCCGACGCTGGTCATGTGTGTGTGATGCGTGTGACGTACAATAACAGAAGCTTACGCTATTAAACTAGTAACCTGACTCGCACAGAGGGAGAAATAAACGAATAGTTTAAATAAAGTCGTTATTTTTGTTGTTTTTTTGCGCACAAAAGTGTTCTCGTCGTTTGATAAACTTAAGATTGAGCCCCTGTAGTCACTTGGACTATTTTAACGATGTCTTTAATGACTTTTTGAGGACAGCAAGAGTCATTCCCTCAAGAAGCCTATGGACTGTATGCAGGAGCGATCTTAATATCTTAAATATCTTAATTTGTGTTGCGAAGATGAACGAAGGTCTTACGGGGTTGGAACAACATGAGGGTCAGTAAATACTGACAGAATTTTCATTTTTGGGTGAACTAACCCTTTAAGACTTAAGACAAACAGGAAATTCAGTCGTTCATTCATTTAAAATGATTATTTTATTCTCCTTTTTTTGTATCAAATGACCATTAGTATTTCTGTTCAGTCAACTGTGACTTAGTTGAAATTATGATCATAACTGTATTTGGTATCACAGTAGTGCTGTAAACTGACTGTATGTGTGTCAAAAATAACACTGTTAGCTGGGTGGGGTACAAACTAACAGCCGCAGGGTCCACACACACACACACACACACTCTCGGCTGGACTCCACAGCTGTTTTCTGGGTCAGTAAAACCGCAGCTCTTTATGTGGATGCACTTCATTCATTTGTCCTTCACATGGGGAATGTCTTACTTATTTCATCCTGTGGTGTGTGTGTGTGTGTGTTTTTTGTTTGTTTTTTTTATATCAAACTTGTTTCTATTTTCTGTCTTGAGTGTCTCTGCTATTATAGTACGTAATTAATTATTGCACACTTTTATTAACATGATCTTTCATCAACTCACTGTAACTCTGAAATGTTTTTCTGTTGATTTCATAAATGCAGACTGCAAATAATAGATGAATACTTCCTGATCTATAAAATCAAGTCTTGCCCTTTATTTCCCTACTGAATAGCCAGTGTCACTCAGATTAATATCTTTATAAATTGCTCTTCACGTTGTCAGGACATCTGATCTGAAGGAGAGACTGTATTTAATACTGAAGCTTGACAAATACTGTCCCGGTTTGTTTTATAAAGGCGTCTGATCTGAAATCTGCTCTTGTTTTGCAGGATCAGAATGAATACGAGCAAGACAACAACGGTGAGAATCATTTGTAAATCTCTCTCTCCGGTGAAGCGTGACTCACATTTGTTGAGGAATGCTGCTAATAAACGGTTGCTGAGGTTCTGCATTAGTTCTGGAATGTTCCTCTCCTCCGTTAAACACACACACACACACACACACACACGTTCCATGACTCCATGTCTGCGGGCCGGCGCTTCAGTCTGGGCTTCTCATTAAGGACAGCTGGAGTAACACTGATTGTGGATCTCAGATGACGGTCGCTCTCGCGGGACAGAACGAGGGAATTACAGTAGAAACCCAAAACGTCTGGAGTTCAGGACAGAATCGCGCGTTCAATGTCACAGGATCATTTCACTGTTGATTTGATGCGTGTTCTTCTTGTGTAGGCATTTTTATTATTTTTTTTGTTTTGTTTTTTATTTTAAGTTATTTTTAAGCAAATGGTCAGTGAAGAGAAGTGCTTAAAGGGCATATTGCAGGTTAGAGGACCCAACGAGTCAATGCATAGAAAAACAATGTAGGAACTAGATTTTCTTTAAAATATACGTATAAACACGCCACAGAAGCTTCTGCAGTCGTTTTTGTGAGAAAATTTTACTTCCGCGTCTGAAAATGGGCGTGGCGGGCGTGACGCAATGAGCGGGAGAGCGGTCGATTCACACAACAGGAAAACAATGAATCGCAATGACATTTCGGACGCTGAGGAAATACTCGTATGACGGATCAAGCCATAAAGTTATGAGCCTGCTATGCTAAAGAGATCAGGGACAGGCCAGGATAATGTCAGACAGAATGGTCAGAGAAAAATTGAGCTGTGATGTGAGGAGAACCAGTGGAGAACAGGACAGGTGCCTTTTAGGTGAGAGACGTACTTATAGTATACACGTTCGCTAACGATATACACTGTGCTCACAATATTGTACAGATTATTATGATCCTATAACAGGCCAGCAGACATTAGTATGTTTAGGCTAGATTTATATACTATTAAATGTATAAAAACTTTACTTGAGTATATTTCTATACTAAAAGCATAGGCTATACTCGGGTAAATTTTTAATACATATTTTTCACCTTGGTTATAACATAAACAGAACATTAAAGGTTTGAGTATTTAAACAACCAATTTTGTTTTTCAATTACAAGTTTTATTTAGGGCATGACATGACTAAGTTACCTATATAACACTATTTGATGCCATTGGTAGTATACGACGATCAATATTCTTGCTTCGGCATACCATGTTGAACTCCATCATATTGCCGGGATGCTAATCATTTGATCTGAAGTGAACGCTACACACGACCGTGTTTTCCGAGCCGAGAGGAGAAATCCCGTCTCTTCACCTGCTCAAACCGCACCAGGAACGAAAGATAGGCTATATAGCACAGTCACTTTTATTGTAATGGAAACTTGTGGACTCGATCTTGAAGTCCTGACAGGCTGGAGTTTTTGCAATCTCCACAAACACAATATTTACCATGACGATGATAAATTAAAATGCAAAAACTAACGAAAGCACACTGACTGACGAGCGCTCTCACTGAACACCAGCCTGCTCTCACTGACACTGAGCCGAGGCTGCGGCTCCCTGCTATGACGTCAAATGACGCGACGTTGAAAAAAAAGCCGTTTTTACTAGCAGTCCAAGAAACGCTCACTTTATCTTCTAAATTAGTGCCCTTATGTTGTTTTAAAACATTTTAAATCCTGCATTAACTTTTCATATGGTATTTTCATACAAGGTTATCTATAAATTTCGATTTTTTTTTTTACCTGCAATATGCTCTTTAACCTTCTGAAAATGTTGAACTACAAACCTAGGCGGACATACTAAATATGAGCTTTTTATTTTACATTCATTTAGAGGACATCTAAATAAATAAAGCTCAACTCATTTTTTTTGTTTGTTCTCTTTTAAATATTCTACAAATAGATTTTTTTTATTTAATTTTATTAAATGTATTAACTTTTTTATATTTTTAGTTTATAATTTATTTTATTTGAAATATTTTTATATTGCATTTTTAGTACTACTAATAATGACGAAAAGAATAAGAATAATAATTGGTAAATGTAAAGTAAAAGATTAAAATATTAAATTCAAAAATTGAATGCATTTTAATAATTTTTAGTAGTAAAAAAGTAAAATAAAAATAAATTGATTAAATAAAATGTTGATAAAGTAAACAAATTAGTAAATTCAAAGTAAATGCATTTAATAAATAACATTTTGAATATTAAATAATTATCTAATATAAATTACTACTACAAAAGTTTTTAAAGCTAGGAAATTGATGATAAAAAAGGTCACAGATTTTATATAAATGAAATTACACTGTAGTGAAACTATAAAATGTTGGTTTATAGTTTACAAATGAATACAAATTTGCTATTGTTTGTATTGTAAAAATTTTTACATTTGTATTAATTTTATTAAATGTATTAACTTTTTTAAATGTAATATATTTTTAATTTATAATATATATTTTTTAAATATTTATTTTGCATTTTTAAAATGAAAATAATAATAATAATAATAGTAATAATAATTGGTAAATGTAACATAAAAGATTAAAACAATTTAATAAAATATTACATTCAAAAAGTGAATGCATTTAATCATTTTTAGTAGTAAAAATGTAAAATAAAAATAAATGAATGATTAAATAAAATATTAATAAACTAAACAAATATATTATTAAATTCAGAGTAAATGCATTTAATGAATAACATTTTGAATATTTAATAATTATCTGATATAAATTACTACTACAAAAGTTTTTAAAACTAGGAAATTGATGATAAAAAAGGTCACAGATTTTATATAAATGAAATGACACTGTAGTGAAAGTGAAACTATAAAATGTTGGTTTATAGTTTACAAATGAATACAAATTTGCTGTTTGCTTTTTTTAATGGGCAAAATCATTCTTTTTTTTTTTTTCTATGACTACAATAAATATTAATATAAATTCAGTATATATTTCATGTGTCTAAAACTCGCATGTTTTCACTCGGGGGTTAATGGCCAAACACTAGCTGTCGCTTTGTGCCTAAGTGTGTGTGTGTGTGTCCTGTGATTGTAAGGGAATCAGTATTCATGGCGTGTCAGTGGTGGATCTGGATTCGTATAGCGAGTGTTTGTTTACCAGTCCTCCTCTAGTCTTCATGTCCAGCCATTAGTCAATGCTGATGGTGTAAATATTATCCTGTTCAGGGGTCTTCACGTCTGCTGGGTTTGGCTTTTGCCCAGTTAACACGTTTGCATGCTATCGGACTTCCTCTAACTAATGTTTGGATTCTGATAAAACGTTTGCTCAGAGCCATTTTCATAAGATAAAGCTGTATAAAAACCAAACTTTACCTGCTCAGCAAGATTCTCTTCTGTCAGCTTTCTGTCAAGTCAGTCTAGGCAAATGTCCACCTATATATTGCACTTTATACTTGTTGCATTATGAATTGGGCTGACGCATTTCTGGACACTATATATTGATTTATAAATGCATTTGCAGTCATCTAGTGTAGTAAAGTATATTTCAGGCCTTACCGGTGGATGCTTTCCCTCTCATGATATGTGAGTCACACTTTACTGAACACTTTGATAAACTCCCTGGAAATGTTCGATCTGTCTGAATGACGAGCCGTTACGTTTCCATCACCAAAAAATGCAAATATACTGACCTTTAACACTTTAGGCGCCATAGTTTTTTTCCTAAAACGTTCGATTTTGACATCTTAAAATCAAAAGGCTATTTCTTAAAAGTGATCAAAGATGGAGACTTTCTGTAAATTAGAGAAATATTAAAGAGATATTCCACTTTTTTTGGGAAATAGGCTCATTTTACAACTCCCTCAGGGTTAAACATTTGAGTTTTACCGTTTTTAAATCCATTCAGCCGATTTTCTGATATTTAGAAGAATATCAGTAACCAGACAGTTTCTGGTCTCATTGACTTCCATAGTAGGAAAAAAAATATATAATGGAAGTCAATGAGACCAGAATCTGTCTGGTTATTGATATTCTTCTAAATATCAGAAAATTGGCTGGATGGATTCGAAAACGGTGAAACCCAACTGTTTTAACTCTGGAGGAGTATTTCCAAAAAAAGTGGAGTATCCCTTTAAGGATGACCCAAAGTTTATGTAGGGATAACATTTTCCCATCTAATTTTCATATTATGACGTTATAATTTATAATAATTCATAAACCATGTTTCCCATAACTTGCATTTCATGTCATCTGCATCATTTGTGTAGTCATATTAAAGAGGGATGAGACCTGTTCGTGTTGCATATTTATAATTTACCATGTGACATAATGCAGATCTGTGGTGAGTTGTAAACCCCTGTCACAAACAGCAGAGGGAGTAGTAGAGCCACACGAGTGCTAACCGTTGTCCATCTGTGCTTGTTCTCCAGAGGAGGTGCCGGAGCAGAAAGAGAAAGAGGAGTCCAGCCAGCCTTCTGCCCCGTCTGCTGCCAACCCGTCCGGCCGGAGGAACCCCCCCGGGGGCAAATCCAGCCTGATCCTGGGCTGAACCGGCCTGAAACTGAACTATCGTCGCTCTTTCTGTCTTTTCTTTAAAAAAAAAAACAAAAAAAAGGAGTTCCCCTTCCTCTTCACTCTACTCGTGAGCCATGGAATTTTTTTGTCCTCCACCGTCTTTTCATTTTTTCTATTGCAAAAACAACAAAAAAAAGAAATGGATCGTTGACAGAAGCACTTTATGTAAGAGGTCCGTTTCAGCCGCTCCTGCAGGAATAATGGCATGAGAGATTCAGATCGACTTTTAATCTGCCCTGGTGTAAATCATTTAAGGAAAAAGGACAACAGAAACACACAAAAAAAGATTTGTTGCGCAAAATTTCTAAGTACAAATAAAGATTGATATGAATTTCACTGTGTTTGTGTTTGCTTGGAGTGTTTTTGTCGAAACAAAATGGCTGCTTGTTTGGTAAAATGGCAATATGAGGTGAGGGCCTTTTAATATATTACGATCAATTTAGTTTTGTAAATGTTTTGTTCTTTGCTATTTGCTATAAAAGGTACATGCATACTGAAGTTTAGATATGCGTTTTAAACCAACGTAATTTAGCATTGTTTAATGTGGACACCCATCAGTCTTAAAGGGTTAGTTCACCCAAAAATGAAAATTCTGTCAGTATTTACTCACCCTCATGTTGTTTAAACCCCGTAAGACCTTCGTACATCTTCGGAACACAAATTAAGATATTTAAGATATTAAGATCGCTCCTGCATACAGTCCATAGGCTTCTTGAGGTACTGGCTCTTGCTGTCCCCGAAAAGTCATTAAAGACATCGTTAAAATAGTCCAAGTGACTACAGGGGCTCAATCTTAAGTTTATCAAACGACGAGAACACTTTTGTGTGCAAAAAAACAACAAAAATAACGACTTTATTTCAACTATTCACTTCCTTCTCTATGCGCCTCTAGTCAGTTAACGTAGTGTGATTGCGTAGAGCTACGTCACACGTAGGCTCACTATTGGCCGACGCTGGTCATGTGTGTGTGATGCGTGTGACGTACAATAACAGAAGCTTACGCTATTAAACTAGTAATCTGACTCACGCAGAGAGAGAAATAAACGAATAGTTGAAATAGTCGTTATTTTTGTTGTTTTTTGCGCACAAAAGTGTTCTCGTCGTTTGATAAACTTAAGATTGAGCCCCTGTAGTCACTTGGACTATTTTAACGATGTCTTTAATGACTTTTTGAGGACAGCAAGAGTCATTCCCTCAAGAAGCCTATGGACTGTATGCAGGAGCGATCTTAAGATCTTAAATATCTTAATTTGTGTTCCGAAGATGAACGAAGGTCTTATGGGGTTGAAACAACATGAGGGTGAGTAAATACTGACAGAATTTTCATTTTTGGGTGAACTAACCCTTTAAGTCTGCGCGAACACTCAAATGACTTTTCTGCACATTAAAACATGCCATAATCAATAGAAGAACAGATTTCAGTCTCTCTTTCTTCTCAGTGCATGATGCCATAGGTTTGTGTAATCCGTTATCTCTTTCACAATTGTAGTCTTGATATTTAAAATGGACAAAAGGCAGGAGAAGAGCAGAAAGCAGCAGTGACTTAAAAAAAATCGTCAGGTATTTCTCTATTCTCAGTTCAACAACTTCTAAATTTTGAATTTACAAATGTTACTAAGAAATGGAAGATTTACTGCTATTCATCCTTTGGTGTTAAAAAACCTTGAGATGGAGAATGCTTCCTTGTTTCTGACTGAAGACATAACATAAGAACCATACAGAAATAATACAAAAATATATACACAGTTGTAATCAAAATTATTCAACCGCCATTGCAAACCAGATTTGTTTGCCAGATGTACAGCTTTTCAGCTGTTTGCAATGAACAAATCAAACAAAAGTAACTGAAGTGGCTTAACAAATGCTTTAAGTGGTTTCCCATAATTCCCTGTCTCTTATATTGTCTACTTAAACACCAGGGCCCGTATTAATAAAGATTCTAAGAATCCTCTCAGAAAACTCTTAATTTAGCTTAAAAACTTTTACGTAGGAGTCTTAGCTTAAGAGTGATTCGGGAATGATCTGATAGCAACTCTGAGTAAGGAGACAAAAGACAAAAACTCTCATCTTAGTGAGGAGGCGGGGCTGAACCTGTTGCTAAGACACAGTCTTTTGAAGACTGTGATTGGTTGGTTGTCCAAGAAGGAAAAAAAAGCCATTTATAGAGTTTACTCACACACACACATACATTATATTTAAGTATATAAATTATACTTTTTTTTTTTTACCTTGCTGTTAATTTCCTAAGGTATTTGATTGGCTTAGATGGTAAAAAATTGTTCCACTCTTTCCAGTTAGACTGATTGCTGTCTATTTCAATGGGGGTTTGAATGTTGGTTTTAATGCAACAAACATGGAATAAAAAACAAGAAAGACGAGAAAGCCCGACTGGTCAGAAGAACCGTGTTTACTGTTAGCCCAGTTAGTGGATGAACACTGGGCCATCATTAAAGATATATCTTTATATATATATATATATATATATATATATATATATATATATGGGATTTTAGACTTGAACATCTGTGACTTAGGGCCAATCCCAATTCTACCCCTTACCCCTTCACTTTCCCCTTCCCCTCCGTTTTGCGCGTCCACGTGAAGGGGTAGGGCTGTCCCAATTCTCTTTTGGTTGGAGGGGGAGGGCTAGGGGGAAGGGCCAGATAGCCCTTCAAACGAAGATTTTTCGGGAGCACACTTCAAACGAAGGGGTATGAGAAGTGTCACTGCTAACCCAGGGCTGGCTGCCCAAGCGACAAAGGAGACCCATAAATTTAAGTATTTGTGGCTTTAATAAGTATTGTAATGACAAATAATGATTTGCTTTATGTTACATTCAATATTGTGTTCATATTTACGGTCAGTTTCTTCACAGAAACGTTTGTAAAAAAAATCACTAAAATGACTGTAGTTTGCTAACGATAGTCCCGCAACATATTTTCGTCGTCTCCGTTGTTTCCTGCGAACTTCACAAGATGCAAGAAAATAGCTGTAACCCACGCGACTGAGATAACTGCAGCTGTCGACGGGATCTTGGAAGTTGTGATAAACATCGGCGCATCTCATGTGACGTAGGCGCTAGCGACGACTTATAATGACGTTTAACGGAGGCGTAGTGGTGTCCCATTTCTTAGGGGAATATTTTCACCCCTACGCATTGCCACTCTGTTTCAAGGGTCAAGGGGAAGGCGAAGGGGTAGGGCTAGGGGAAAGGGAAGGGGTAAGGGGTAGAATTGGGATTGGCCCTTACTCCCATCTCTGCTGCTTACAGAACATAGTCTCCCTCATTGATAGATGGAGCTTTAATAGGAATGTGGGTGCCATCAATGCACCCAATCACGTTTGGGAACCCTGAAATTAAGATTAATTACAACTTTAAGAAGTCTGTGTAGCCCATGGGTTTCTGGTTTCTGTCAGGATGCTTGGGTTTGTCTTTGTGTTTGCAGGGTGAATTTCAGGGTGGAGTAGAGCTGAGGCCATCACGCAAATCTGAGTCAACTGGGCACTGTCTCTAGATGGCATAAAACCCGCCCCTTCCTGATTGTCGCGGGCTGCACTGTTTGATCTGTCGCGTGTCCCCAGCATGGCGTTTCCTTCTATTTTGGTTGTGTTCCGTTTGTTTGAACAACTGGCATTATGTTTTGCCAGTTCCATTTGTTGACTCTTTTCCAATGATTTCCACTTTTGTTAATAAATATTCTTTTGTTTAGTATTCCCTTGAGTCTGGTTTCCTCTATTTGTTGTGGCTTTTGAGCCGAGCCATAACAAATTGGGGGCTCGTCCGGGATTTACGTGTGTGTCCAGTCGAAATAAACCTATTAAGAAATGTCATTTTATTGAAGTAGATGACAGAATTTCTGAGAGAGTACCTGCCACCCTGTGGAGTTCATCTTTAATAAAGCACACAGGTTTATGGCCAGGGAAGTTGGGAACTGTACAAAAGTGTGTAGAAACCGTTTCAGTGCCATGCACACTGTACAAACGGCTCTACACACTGTTGCCTTTCCCACATGCTCTGCATTGCCCACATTGTAGAGAAAACTCCCCTGTTGCAAAAAAAGTGCAGAGCAATACAAAGAATTTGTTCTTTGTATTGAGCAAAGAACAAATACACCCCTGGGGTGTATTCCAGAAAGCTGGGTTAATTAACCATCAGATTAACCGTAAACAATAATCAATAATGCATCAATAATGCTCAATCATTATTCAATTACTTCATTATCTAATTAATCTTCTCTTGGCCCCATCCTCTTCTCTTGGCACAAACAGGAAATAAACAGCTATGGTCATGTGACAATTTACAGTAAACATGCGACACTGCACATATTTCATTGAGACTCTTTATTATTTCAGTATCTGCTGGAACTGCATTGATAGATCATTCAGTAACATTTTATAGCCTTAGAAATGAAATATTTTTTTACGGTCACTATTGTGACCAGTGGGATTAAATGGGGCAATTGTTTTCCTCAGCAATTGTTTTCCTTGTCACAGGCAGGTGTCTTCATCCATCCTGCAGACAAAATCTGCCTCCTGAAAGCCAGTCTTCTCAGTTGAATAGTTTAATGGACACATCACCCTAACTTTATTTGAATGACCTTCTTTGGGTCATTTGGGCCAGGATGTAGGGAGCTGTACCTTTAAGGATGTTGATTCTGGGGGCTCATGTGATCACCTGGGAATAGGCGCAGGTTGAAAAAAAAACCAACCCTGAACAAAGTTAGAAAGCCATCTTGTGCTCATTTGCAAACTTTGTAACTTTCTATAACAATTTCAGATACAAATATAATCTAAAACTATATATTCACAAGCGTGGTGAGTAACATTTTGTTGTTATAAGTATATTGATAAATCACTATGTATTTCGCTATTATTTGCGTTTAATGCCTAAACACCATGCGACATTTGTTTGTTTATTATGTTGGTTTAGACATTTACAGTTTAAATTGCCAATATTGAATTATTCATGCAAATAATTCAACAACAAATGTGTTGCACTTATTTGTTAAACAAAGTTTAATACATGTTTGTAATACAGCGACTGTTTTGGATATCTGTTTTATCGCACATGTGATACTGTTTCATGCTATATGTGATATTTGCTTGTAGGGGATGTCTTTGATTTATAATTTATGTCATAATTTCATAGTTAGAGATTACATATAAATATTAAAAGGTATTTCCTATATGACTACATGACTGAACACGAGACTTCTGAACCCAGAAGAGATACAGCTGGGTTTGGACCAATTCTGACTCCAGTTCCCAGGATTTTTACCTCCGCTCCACCCAGACCAATAGTTGCACCCGTGTCAAATCCAAGTCCCACTTTCACACCAACTGGACCGGCTTTAGCTGATGCACTGGCAACTTCGGCCCGAGCTATTGCACCGACTCCAACCACATTGGCTTCAGCACAAGCTGAGGCGTTGGGGCCTTTGGCTTCTACCTCAAATACACTGTATTCAGCCCGAGCCAGTCCAACTCCGGCTCCTGCAAAGGCTACAGCCTTAGGAATTCTCTCTCCTGGTTTGTTTATAGGATTTTTTGCATGTGCTCCACTTAGAACATAGGTGCCTTCTGTACTGGCATTGCTTGGTCTGTCAAATGTGTCAATTATTTTTAGGATGCCGAGTACATCAACATTAGGTGATACAAGGTGATTACTTGGCTTTGTTTTGGTTTTGTTTTCAGATTCTTCATCTGAAAATAAAACAAATTAGTATTAATGCTGTGCATATTGACAGACATTTAAAAAAACAAGCTTTATAAAAAAAACAAGCATTATTGAAGACACCTGATGAAAACAAGCAGAATCACTGAAGGAGAAAATCGAAAATTGTAAGCCACCGTTATGGCGTTCAGTTTTTGCTTTAGTTGGGCTCTTGACCCTTATACTTTCACTTAATATTCTTTCACTTTAAATTTTCTTTGTCTGCTGTGATCTGAAAAATGAAACTTTGATTGATGATTGATTCCAAAATCAAAATGGTTTGGTTTAACTTGTCAGCTACCGTTTAGTGGTTCTACAGCATATGATAATCTGTATTTTTCTTATAATCCAAAATATTTAATAAAAATTGTTCTGATCAAATCACTTTCAAATGTATTTATTTAGAAACACAGAGATCAATAATCAGCCTGTGAATCTCAACCATGGTGACAATAATAATCCTTGTTGCCACCAATCACAACTCAGTAATGGATCCCATCATGCATTGCGGTATTAATAAAATATGATCAGAATTGTCTGTGTAATTTACTTTTCCTAATTGAATATTCCGTTCGTCACCATTGTTGAGATGCATTGAGTGAATCTTGAGGTCTGTGTGTGCCTAAAAGAAGGATTTTTTTAAACAACTTTTAAGAAATCCTTTACAGTATATCTAAAATTCTGGATATTTATGCAGAATTTCAGTTATGCTGTAACCTACAGAATAAATCACAAACATACATTTCAAATGATGAATGTCATAATATAACCAAGACCATTAGATCACTTTTTTTCTTTGTTCATCTGGCAGGCATAACTCAGATACAACAGACAAACAAATCCTAAAGTTAAAGGAGCCATATGTAAGATTGTGGCCAAAACTGGTACTGCAATCACTTTCAAATTACTGTAGAGCGGCATATCCCCTCCCCCCGACTTGAGATTGCCAGATAGACATGTTTGTAGCTGCAGCTGTGGTAACTAGCAGAGCTGGCAGCCCGGATGCTGCAACACTACTGAGTCCGTGATTGGTAGATAGTTGGAGGGTGGAGCATCAGAACAAAACACAACATGACAACATCAACATCAGTCAAGGGCGGCAACTTCACTTTTTAAGTGACAATATCCAGGCCAGACTACTGTTGTCAGTGATATAAGTATTTGAAATGAACATGATTTCTTAATGTCTAGTGACATATCAGGGCCATTTTATGATTATTTGAAATAAATTTCTTACATACAGCTACTTTAATAATATAAGTGTCAAGAGCCCAACTAAATCAAACACTGATCATCATAACGGTGGCTTACAATTTGTGATTTTCTTACACTCCCAGGTGTGTTAATTCAACACTGGAGTTTTTGCTGTGTACGAAGAGCCGTAGTTCACTGACAAGCTGAGCATATGGCTCAGCTTGTCAGTGAACTACGGCTCTTTGTAGTAAATGCCGCTCCATCTGAAAGCAGGTGAAGGTGATTTACTACTAATCAAGGAACCGGCTTTACTGACGAGAGGCACATAACAATATCGTGCGATATATGGGTGATATATCGCACGATATTGTTATGCGCATCTAATCAGTAAAACCGGTTCCTTGATTAGTAGTAAATCACCTTCACCTGCTTTCAGATGGAGCGGCATTTACTACAAAGAGCCGTAGATCACTGAAAAGCTTGACCCTTGACCCTTACACTAATAACTTTATATTTTGTTTGAATGTATTTGAGTTATACCTGCCAGATGAATAAACAAAAGAGTGATCTAATGGTGTTGGTTATATTATGACAATCCTCATTTGAGCTAAATATTGAGAGTTATGCTGTTGGTTACAGCAAGACTGAGATTCTCAATAAATATTCAGAATTTGAGATATGATATAAAGGAATTCTTAAAAGTTGGAAGAAAAAAAATCTTTCCTTTAGGCACACACAGACCTCAAGATTCAGTCAATGCTTCCCAATTATGGTGATGAGCAGAATATTCAATTAGGAAAAGTAAATTACATAGACAATTCAGATCATAATTTATTCGTACCGCAATGCATGATGGGTTGTGATTGTCTGATGCATTAATGAGTTGTGATTGGTGGCAACAAGGATTAATGTTGTCACCACGGTTGAGATACACAGGCTGATTATTGATTTCTGTGTTTATAAATAAAAGCATTTGGAAGTGATTTGATTTGACCATTAAACTGTAGTTAGCAAGTTAAACCAGATCATCTAAATGAGTTTCTTTTTACAGATCACAGTATGATTATGCCATAATATAACCAACACTATTAGATCACACTTGACTATGTTCATTTTACTGTTCTAATCAAAAACAGCAGACAAACAAAATTTAAACTTAAGGTAAAAGAATCAATTGCCCAAGTAAAGCAAACACTGATCTCCATAGCGGTGACTTACAATTTTAGATTTTCTCCTTCAGTGATTCTGCTTGTTAACATCAGGTGTCTTCAATAATGCTCAATAATCACTCAATTAATCACTAAATTATCTCGTTAAATGTAACACTCGTGAGTGTTAATTTAACACTCATATCTGCATTATATCGTCTAGAGCTGGGCGATATATCGCACGATATTGAATGCGCATCTAATCAGTAAAGCCGGTTCCTTGATTAGTAGTAAATCACCTTCACCTGCTTTCAGATGGAGCGGCATTTACTACAAAGAGCCGTATATCACTGACAAGCTGAGCCATATCGCGTTAAAATCGAGGACGTATCGCCAGCGATATTTAATGCGATATGGCTCAGCTGGTCAGTGAACTACGGTTCTTCGTCACGACAAAATCTCCCGTGATAAATTAACACACCTGGGAGTGTATATGAGTCCACACTCAAGAGTGTTAAAGTTAATGAGATAATTAAGTGATTAAATGAGTGATGATTGAGCATTACTGAAGACACCTAAAGCAGAATCACAAGGAGAAAATCTAAAATTGTAAGCCACCGTTATGGAGATGAGTGTTTGCTTTAGTTGGGCTCTTGACCCTTATATTATATAGTGATGGGAAGTCCGGTTCTTTTCCGCGGACCGGTTCTTTCGGACAGTTCGTTTTAATGAAGATCTTTCACCAGATCTTTTACGCCATCACGTAATGACGACAATTCTATCATCCCAGCGGATAAAAATACTTCAAATTAAAGGCATTTGTAATCATAACTTCAGTTAAATAATAGTACTCATCGTCATAATCATCTTGGATAAGTTTCTTACATTTACATTTTGAAAACGAACCCTGCTGCAGCCTAGGCGACGTGCTAACTTGGATGTTTTACATGTTTTAAATATATAAAATGCATAAATGGTCTTCATCATTTTATTTGTTATTAAATAAACTTACATTTCGCCGATTCGCCCTCTCATTTAAATCCTGGGTTCAGGCGTGCTGCGTGCTGCTCATGTATCAGCACAGGATCAGCCGGCCGAAAGAAAGTTCTGTTCAGAGACGGTTCAGAGACGATCACGCATGCGCAGTATCTCCAGCTCATCGGTTCTCCGTATCGAACGTGTCCGAAAGAAAACAGTTCTTGGTTCTGTACTAGTGATTCAAGAACTGCAACAACCAGTTCTTAACTCGAGAACCATAGCATAGCTGTGTGCTGAGCTGAAACCTGAATATACAGTCGACAAAACTAAAAAAATCGATGCATGTCTGTCTCCAATATAGCCTTCTGTAGCCTCTACAGTATATATACATCATGTTTATAATGTGTTAACATAACGAATTAAACATATATGTTTAATTCGTTATGTTAACACATTATAAACATTTACTAAGCAGTGCACCATTAAAACCTTGGCAAGAGTTTACATCAAAGATTTATATTGTTACTTGGAAATTAAATAAGATGTTCCTGAAGAATATTATTTTAGTATAATAATAAATGTTTAGTTTGACAGTTTTAGAATCCAATCATTGTTTCCAATCGTTAAAATAATACAGTGATAATACTTATGTGATATGACAAGATGTTTTATTTTGTTACACTTACTGATGTTCAAATAAAGCACGCATGCTCATCAGCTCATCAACTCATTAGTTCTTAGTATGTCGAACGTGTCCGAAAGAAACAGTTCATATGGTTATCCGACCGCTGTACCTGTACGTTCGGTAGTACACGCATGCGCAGTATCAACTGCTCGTGCTCATCACTTCTCTCAGCACCAATATATGTCTCCGTTCAGTGAACTTTTTGAGTTACTGGAGTAAAATGTACTTCTGGATATTGGTTTATTTCGATTCGGAGGGACTGTCAGGCATGTCTGAAAGTGAGTAACTTTAGTAACTTGTGGTTTAGCGCTGACGCAAGACGCGAACTGTTTCGAACGATTCAGTCCGATTTAGTGTACTGGTTCGACCGGTTCACTAAAAAGAACCGGTTCAAAAGAACAATTCGTTCACGAACCGGCCATCACTAATATTATAAACTTAATATTTTAATTTGCTGTTGAATCTGAGTTATATCTGTCAGATGAACAAACATAAACAATTATAAAATGATGTTGGTCATACAATGACATTCATCATTTGAAGGTTATGTCTGAGATTTATTCTGTTGTTAAGTGTATAATCTGAGATTCTGCATAAATATCCAGAATGTTAGATATAATAAACAGATTTCTCAAAAGTTGTTCAAAAAGAATCTTTCTTTTAGGCACACAAAGACCTCAAGATTCAGGCAATGCTTCTCAACAACGGTGACGAGTAGAATATTCAATCAGGAAAAGTAAATTACATAGACAATTCAGCATTTACTACAAAGAGCCGTAGATCACTGACAAGCAATCGCGTTAATATCGAGGACATATCGCCAACGATAATTGAATGGATATGGCTCAGCTTGTCAGTGAACTACGGATTTTTGTACACAGCAAAAACTCCTGTAAACTAAAAATAACATGCAAAAAGATAACACAAAATAATGAGTTAAGTCAACAAACATTTTTTTTACAGTGTGTGACTTATTCTGTCTCAGAGATTCAATTTCAGGTAGCTTGCTTTAAAAATAAATAAATAAATAATATTGTAAAGTGATGAAAAAACATAATTGTATAAAATCAAAAAAATTTTTTTACCTGGTTTTAAAGGAAATTCTTCTTCTTCTTTTTTTGTTTTCCTGGTCAATGAGCTATCTGGTTCATCTGTTGGAGATTTTTCTCCCTGCCGAGTTCCATCTGGTTCATCTGTCGGAGATTTTTCTCCCTGCCGAGTTCCATCTGGTTCATCTGTCTGAGATTTTTCTCCCTGCCGAGTTCCATCTGGTTCATCTGTCGGAGATTTTTCTCCCTGCCGAGTTCCATCTGGTTCATCTGTCGGAGATTTTTCTCCCTGCCGAGTTCCATCTGGTTCATCTGTCGGAGATTTTTCTCCCAGCCGAGTTCCATCTGGTTCATCTGTCGGAGATTTTTCTCCCTGCCGAGTTCCATCTGGTTCATCTGTCGGAGATTTTTCTCCCTGCCGAGTTCCATCTGGTTCATCTGTCGGAGATTTTTCTCCCTGCCGAGTTCCATCTGGTTCATCTGTCGGAGATTTTTCTCCCTGCCGAGTTCCATCTGGTTCATCTGTCGGAGATTTTTCTTCCTGCCGAGTTCCATCTGGTTCATCTGTCGGAGATTTTTCTCCCTGCCGAGTTCCATCTGGTTCATCTGTCGGAGATTTTTCTCCCTGCCGAGTTCCATCTGGTTCATCTGTCGGAGACTTTTCTCCCTGCCGAGTTCCATCTGGTTCATCTGTCGGAGATTTTTCTCCCTGCCGAGTTCCATCTGGTTCATCTGTCGGAGATTTTTCTCCCTGCCGAGTTCCATCTGGTTCATCTGTCGGAGATTTTTCTCCCTGCCGAGTTCCATCTGGTTCATCTGTCGGAGATTTTTCTCCCTGCCGAGTTCCATCTGGTTCATCTGTCGGAGATTTTTCTCCCTGCCGAGTTCCATCTGGTTCATCTGTCGGAGATTTTTCTCCCTGCCGAGTGCCATCTGTTTCATCTGTCGGAGATTTTTCTCCCTGCCGAGTTCCATCTGTTTCATCTGTCGGAGATTTTTCTCCCTGCAGAGTTACATCTGGTTCATCTGTCGGAGATTTTCTCCCCGCCGAGTTCCAACTGGTTCATCTGTCGGAGATTTCTCTCCCTGCCGAGTTCCATCTGGTTCATCTGTCGGAGATTTCTCTCCCTGCCGAGTTCCATCTGGTTCATCTGTCGGAGATTTCTCTCCCTGCCGAGTTCCATCTGGTTCATCTGTCGGAGATTTCTCTCCCTGCAGAGTTCCATCTGGTTCATCTGTCGAAGATTTCTCTCCCTGCAGAGTTCCATCTGGTTCATCTGTCGGAGATTTTTCTCCCTGCCGAGTTCCATCTGGTTCATCTGTCGGAGATTTTTCTCCCTGCCGAGTTCCATCTGGTTCATCTGTCGGAGATTTTCTCTCCCTGCCGAGTTCCATCTGGTTCATCTGTCGGAGATTTCTCTCCCTGCCGAGTTCCATCTGGTTCATCTGTCGGAGATTTCTCTCCCTGCCGAGTTCCATCTGGTTCATCTGTCGGAGATTTTTCTCCCTGCCGAGTTCCATCTGGTTCATCTGTCGGAGATTTCTCTCCCTGCCGAGTTCCATCTGGTTCATCTGTCGGAGATTTTTCTCCCTGCCAAATTCCATCTGGTTCATCTGTCGGAGATTTTTCTCCCTGCCGAGTTCCATCTGGTTCATCTGTCGGAGATTTTTCTCCCTGCCGAGTTCCATCTGGTTCATCTGTCGGAGATTTTTCTCCCTGCCGAGTTCCATCTGGTTCATCTGTCGGAGATTTTGCTTCCTGCCGAGTTCCATCTGGTTCATCTGTCGGAGATTTTTCTCCCTGCCGAGTTCCATCTGGTTCATCTGTCGGAGATTTCTCTCCCTGCCGAGTTCCATCTGGTTCATCTGTCGGAGATTTCTCTCCCTGCCGAGTTCCATCTGGTTCATCTGTCTGAGATTTCTCTCCCTGCAGAGTTCCATCTGCTTCATCTGTCGGAGATTTCTCTCCCTGCCGAGTTCCATCTGGTTCATCTGTCGGAGATTTTTCTCCCTGCCGAGTTCCATCTGGTTCATCTGTCGGAGATTTTTCTCCCTGCCGAGTTCCATCTGCTTCATCTGTCGGAGATTTCTCTCCCTGCCGAGTTCCATCTGGTTCATCTGTCGGAGATTTTTCTCCCTGCCGAGTTCCATCTGGTTCATCTGTCGGAGATTTTTCTCCCTGCCGAGTTCCATCTGGTTCATCTGTCGGAGATTTCTCTCCCTGCCGAGTTCCATCTGGTTCATCTGTCGGAGATTTCTCTCCCTGCAGAGTTCCATCTGGTTCATCTGTCTGAGATTTTTCTCCCTGCAGAGTTCCATCTGGTTCATCTGTCGGAGATTTTTCTCCCTGCAGAGTTCCATCTGGTTCATCTGTTGGAGATTTTTCTCCCTGCCGAGTTCCATCTGGTTCATCTGTCGGAGATTTTTCTCCCTGCCGAGTTCCATCTGCTTCATCTGTCGGAGATTTCTCTCCCTGCCGAGTTCCATCTGGTTCATCTGTCGGAGATTTCTCTCCCTGCCGAGTTCCATCTGGTTCATCTGTCGGAGATTTTTCTCCCTGCCGAGTTCCATCTGGTTCATCTGTCGGAGATTTTTCTCCCTGCCGAGTTCCATCTGGTTCATCTGTCGGAGATTTTTCTCCCTGCCGAGTTCCATCTGGTTCATCTGTCGGAGATTTTTCTCCCTGCCGAGTTCCATCTGGTTCATCTGTCGGAGATTTCTCTCCCTGCAGAGTTCCATCTGCTTCATCTGTCGGAGATTTTTCTCCCTGCCGAGTTCCATCTGGTTCATCTGTCGGAGATTTTTCTCCCTGCCGAGTTCCATCTGGTTCATCTGTCGGAGATTTTTCTCCCTGCCGAGTTCCATCTGGTTCATCTGTCGGAGATTTCTCTCCCTGCCGAGTTCCATCTGGTTCATCTGTCGGAGATTTTTCTCCCTGCCGAGTTCCATCTGGTTCATCTGTCGGAGATTTCTCTCCCTGCCGAGTTCCATCTGGTTCATCTGTCGGAGATTTTTCTCCCTGCCGAGTTCCATCTGGTTCATCTGTCTGAGATTTCTCTCCCTGCAGAGTTCCATCTGGTTCATCTGTCGGAGATTTTTCTCCCTGCAGAGTTCCATCTGGTTCATCTGTCTGAGATTTTTCTCCCTGCCGAGTTCCATCTGGTTCATCTGTCGGAAATTTCTCTCCCTGCCGAGTTCCATCTGGTTCATCTGTCGGAGATTTTTCTCCCTGCCCAGTTCCATCTGGTTCATCTGTCGGAGATTTTTCTCCCTGCAGAGTTCCATCTGGTTCATCTGTCGGAGATTTTTCTCCCTGCCGAGTTCCATCTGGTTCATCTGTCGGAGATTTTTCTCCCTGCCGAGTTCCATATGCTTCATCTGTCGGAGATTTCTCTCCCTGCCGAGTTCCATCTGGTTCATCTGTCGGAGATTTTTCTCCCTGCCGAGTTCCATCTGCTTCATCTGTCGGAGATTTCTCTCCCTGCCGAGTTCCATCTGGTTCATCTGTCTGAGATTTCTCTCCCTGCCGAGTTCCATCTGGTTCATCTGTCGGAGATTTTTCTCCCTGCCGAGTTCCATCTGGTTCATCTGTCTGAGATTTTTCTCCCTGCCGAGTTCCATCTGCTTCATCTGTCGGAGATTTCTCTCCCTGCCGAGTTCCATCTGGTTCATCTGTCGGAGATTTTTCTCCCCGCCGAGTTCCATCTGCTTCATCTGTCGGAGATTTCTCTCCCTGCCGAGTTCCATCTGGTTCATCTGTCTGAGATTTCTCTCCCTGCCGAGTGCCATCTGGTTCATCTGTCGGAGATTTTTCTCCCTGCCGAGTTCCATCTGGTTCATCTGTCGGAGATTTTTCTCCCTGCCGAGTTCCATCTGGTTCATCTGTCGGAGATTTTTCTCCCTGCCGAGTTCCATCTGGTTCATCTGTCGGAGATTTTTCTCCCTGCCGAGTTCCATCTGGTTCATCTGTCGGAGATTTTTCTCCCTGCCGAGTTCCATCTGGTTCATCTGTCGGAGATTTCTCTCCCTGCAGAGTTCCATCTGGTTCATCTGTCGGAGATTTCTCTCCCTGCCGAGTTCCATCTGGTTCATCTGTCGGAGATTTCTCTCCCTGCCGAGTTCCATCTGGTTCATCTGTCGGAGATTTTTCTCCCTGCAGAGTTCCATCTGGTTCATCTGTCTGAGATTTTTCTCCCTGCCGAGTTCCATCTGGTTCATCTGTCGGAGATTTTTCTCCCTGCCGAGTTCCATCTGGTTCATCTGTCGGAGATTTCTCTCCCTGCCGAGTTCCATCTGGTTCATCTGTCGGAGATTTTTCTCCCTGCCGAGTTCCATCTGCTTCTCCCTGCCGAGTGCCATCTGGTTCATCTGTCGGAAATTTTTCTCCCTGCCGTGTTCCATCTGGTTCATCTGTCGGAGATTTTTCTCCCTGCCGAGTTCCATCTGGTTCATCTGTCGGAGATTTTTCTCCCTGCCGAGTTCCATCTGGTTCATCTGTCGGAGATTTTTCTCCCTGCCGAGTTCCATCTGGTTCATCTGTCGGAGATTTTTCTCCCTGCCGAGTTCCATCTGGTTCATCTGTCGGAGATTTTTCTCCCTGCCGAGTTCCATCTGTTTCATCTGTCGGAGATTTTTCTCCCTGCCGAGTTCCATCTGGTTCATCTGTCGGAGATTTTTCTCCCTGCCGAGTTCCATCTGGTTCATCTGTCGGAGATTTTTCTCCCTGCAGAGTTCCATCTGGTTCATCTGTCGGAGATTTTTCTCCCTGCCGAGTTCCATCTGGTTCATCTGTCGGAGATTTTTCTCCCTGCCGAGTTCCATCTGGTTCATCTGTCGGAGATTTTTCTCCCTGCCGAGTTCCATCTGGTTCATCTGTCGGAGATTTTTCTCCCTGCCGAGTTCCATCTGGTTCATCTGTCGGAGATTTTTCTCCCTGCCGAGTGCCATCTGGTTCATCTGTCGGAGATTTTTCTCCCTGCCGAGTTCCATCTGGTTCATCTGTCGGAGATTTTTCTCCCTGCCGAGTTCCATCTGGTTCATCTGTCGGAGATTTTTCTCCCTGCCGAGTTCCATCTGGTTCATCTGTCTGAGATTTTTCTCCCTGCCGAGTTCCATCTGGTTCATCTGTCAGAGATTTTTCTCCCTGCCGAGTGCCATCTGGTTCATCTGTCGGAGATTTTTCTCCCTGCCGAGTTCCATCTGGTTCATCTGTCGGAGATTTTTCTCCCTGCCGAGTTCCATCTGGTTCATCTGTCTGAGATTTTTCTCCCTGCCGAGTTCCATCTGGTTCATCTGTCAGAGATTTTTCTCCCTGCCGAGTGCCATCTGGTTCATCTGTCGGAGATTTTTCTCCCTGCCGAGTTCCATCTGGTTCATCTGTCGGAGATTTTTCTCCCTGCCGAGTTCCATCTGGTTCATCTGTCGGAGATTTTTCTCCCTGCCGAGTTCCATCTGGTTCATCTGTCTGAGATTTTTCTCCCTGCCGAGTTCCATCTGGTTCATCTGTCGGAGATTTTTCTCCCTGCCGAGTTCCATCTGGTTCATCTGTCGGAGATTTTTCTCCCTGCCGAGTTCCATCTGGTTCATCTGTCTGAGATTTCTCTCCCTGCAGAGTTCCGTCTGCTTCATCTGTCGGAGATTTCTCTCCCTGCCGAGTTCCATCTGGTTCATCTGTCGGAGATTTCTCTCCCTGCCGAGTTCCATCTGGTTCATCTGTCGGAGATTTTTCTCCCTGCCGAGTTCCATCTGGTTCATCTGTCGGAGATTTTTCTCCCTGCAGAGTTCCATCTGGTTCATCTATCTGAGATTTTTCTACCTGCCGAGTTCCATCTGGTTCATCTGTCTGAGATTTCTCTCCCTGCCGAGTTCCATCTGGTTCATCTGTCTTTGATTTTTCTCCCTGCCGAGTTCCATCTGCTTCATCTGTCGGAGATTTCTCTCCCTGCCGAGTTCCATCTGGTTCATCTGTCGGAGATTTTTCTCCCTGCCGAGTTCCATCTGCTTCATCTGTCGGAGATTTCTCTCCCTGCCGAGTTCCATCTGGTTCATCTGTCTGAGATTTCTCTCCCTGCCGAGTGCCATCTGGTTCATCTGTCGGAGATTTTTCTCCCTGCCGAGTTCCATCTGGTTCATCTGTCGGAGATTTTTCTCCCTGCCGAGTTCCATCTGGTTCATCTGTCTGAGATTTTTCTCCCTGCCGAGTTCCATCTGGTTCATCTGTCTGAGATTTTTCTCCCTGCCGAGTTCCATCTGGTTCATCTGTCGGAGATTTTTCTCCCTGCCGAGTTCCATCTGGTTCATCTGTCGGAGATTTCTCTCCCTGCCGAGTTCCATCTGGTTCATCTGTCGGAGATTTCTCTCCCTGCAGAGTTCCATCTGGTTCATCTGTCGGAGATTTCTCTCCCTGCCGAGTTCCATCTGGTTCATCTGTCGGAGATTTCTCTCCCTGCCGAGTTCCATCTGGCTCATCTGTCGGAGATTTTTCTCCCTGCCGAGTTCCATCTGGTTCATCTGTCGGAGATTTTTCTCCCTGCAGAGTTCCATCTGGTTCATCTGTTTGAGATTTTTCTCCCTGCCGAGTTCCATCTGGTTCATCTGTCGGAGATTTTTCTCCCTGCCGAGTTCCATCTGGTTCATCTGTCGGAGATTTCTCTCCCTGCCGAGTTCCATCTGGTTCATCTGTCGGAGATTTTTCTCCCTGCCGAGTTCCATCTGCTTCTCCCTGCCGAGTGCCATCTGGTTCATCTGTCGGAAATTTTTCTCCCTGCCGTGTTCCATCTGGTTCATCTGTCGGAGATTTTTCTCCCTGCCGAGTCCCATCTGGTTCATCTGTCGGAGATTTTTCTCCCTGCCGAGTCCCATCTGTTTCATCTGTCGGAGATTTTTCTCCCTGCCGAGTTCCATCTGGTTCATCTGTCGGAGATTTTTCTCCCTGCCGAGTTCCATCTGGTTCATCTGTCGGAGATTTTTCTCCCTGCAGAGTTCCATCTGGTTCATCTGTCGGAGATTTTTCTCCCTGCAGAGTTCCATCTGGTTCATCTGTCGGAGATTTTTCTCCCTGCCGAGTTCCATCTGGTTCATCTGTCGGAGATTTTTCTCCCTGCCGAGTTCCATCTGGTTCATCTGTCGGAGATTTTTCTCCCTGCCGAGTTCCATCTGGTTCATCTGTCGGAGATTTTTCTCCCTGCCGAGTTCCATCTGGTTCATCTGTCGGAGATTTTTCTCCCTGCCGAGTTCCATCTGGTTCATCTGTCGGAGATTTTTCTCCCTGCCGAGTTCCATCTGGTTCATCTGTCTGAGATTTTTCTCCCTGCCGAGTTCTATCTGGTTCATCTGTCAGAGATTTTTCTCCCTGCCGAGTGCCATCTGGTTCATCTGTCGGAGATTTTTCTCCCTGCCGAGTTCCATCTGGTTCATCTGTCGGAGATTTTTCTCCCTGCCGAGTTCCATCTGGTTCATCTGTCGGAGATTTTTCTCCCTGCCGAGTTCCATCTGGTTCATCTGTCGGAGATTTTTCTCCCTGCCGAGTTCCATCTGGTTCATCTGTCGGAGATTTTTCTCCCTGCCGAGTTCCATCTGTTTCATCTGTCGGAGATTTTTCTCCCTGCCGAGTTCCATCTGGTTCATCTGTCGGAGATTTTTCTCCCTGCCGAGTTCCATCTGGTTCATCTGTCGGAGATTTTTCTCCCTGCAGAGTTCCATCTGGTTCATCTGTCTGAGATTTTTCTCCCTGCCGAGTTCCATCTGGTTCATCTGTCGGAGATTTTTCTCCCTGCCGAGTTCCATCTGGTTCATCTGTCGGAGATTTTTCTCCCTGCCGAGTTCCATCTGGTTCATCTGTCGGAGATTTTTCTCCCTGCCGAGTTCCATCTGGTTCATCTGTCGGAGATGTTTCTCCCTGTCGAGTTCCATCTGGTTCATCTGTCGGAGATTTTTCTCCCTGCCGAGTTCCATCTGGTTCATCTGTCGGAGATTTTTCTCCCTGCCGAGTTCCATCTGGTTCATCTGTCGGAGATTTTTCTCTCTGCGGAGGTTACAAAAAGTTTGGTTTGATTACCATCACGGTGATTAGCGTTTTCTTTAGTTGGGCTCTTGACTTTTTAACAATAGTTTTTTTCTGCTTGGTTGTGTCTGATTGTTATGTTGAAAACAGCAAAAGAGATTGCAATCAGATGCTATAACCCAGGAGTGCCCAATCCTGCTCCTGCAGATTCATTGTCCTGCACCTGTGTGTGTCCTATGTCCTGACCTGTCTTTAATTTTCAAGCGACCTGAAAATTGGCTGCTTACGGTGTGTTTGATTGGGGTTGGAGATGAACTATGCAGGACGGTCCATCGGCAGGATTGGGCACCCCTGCTATAAACTGATTGATAACATGAGTAAAACCATTATTTGTGAGTTTTATACAGGTGATATGTTATTCATTTAGTTGTGATCCTGCAGCACGAGATCCAGCATGTTTTACCAGAACATCAAAAAAAATTAATAAAAAAAAAATTAAAACACCATTTACGCATATTGGACTTCTGCAATTCCTACTCACACACAGACATCAAGAATCAGCATATTAATCACTACAATAGTGACATTCTTCTTGGTGCAATGCTTTCTGGGTGGATCATATGAAACTTATCCATGGCTCCCAGAATTCTTTGCAGCATGAAGAATGTCACCATTGTAGCTATTCATATGCTGATACTTGATGTCTGTGTGTGAGTAATAATTGCAGAAGTCCAAAAATGTGTAAATGGTGTTTTAAAAATCATTTGATGGTCTGATAGAAATTTGCTAGATCTCTTGCTGAAGAATCACAACAATAAAATTAAATTACCTATTTTAAACTCACTCACAATATTAGTGAGCTAAGCCACTACACAATAAAAATATTCTTATCAATCAGGTTATTGCATCTGATTGCGTTTTCAATACAACGAGCAGTGAAAACGTCTCGGTTACGGATGTAACCCTCGTTCCCTGAGTAGGGAACGGAGACGTTACGTCTGAATGACGTAGAATGGGGGTTTCGCATAGAAAGCCAATCCTCTTCTAGTATTTAAAAACGAGCCAATGGCATAAAAATGCCTCGGGGCTGCGGAATTTGCATAGCGTATCTCCACCCCACCTCGTGGGTATAAAAGGAGGAAGTGAACGCAACCGCAGCATGTCTTCGCTGAGGAGCCGAGACTGAACTCAGGCGTCTACCCATCGGTACAGCAGAAGTGGCAGGGAGACGTAACGTCTCCGTTCCGTACTCAGGGAACGAGGGCTACATCCGTAACCGAGACATTCACTTTCGTAGTCACTCCGAGTTACGTCAGAATGACGTAGAATGGGGGTCCGTGCCATCACGCCATCTTCATAGCTGTCTTCCAGTGCCCTGCGAAAGTCTGGACTCCTAACAACTTAGCTTATACTCAGGAGTCCTACTTTGACACAGGAATACCAAGGTACACTGGGAAGCATATCCCGGGAGGACTATGCCGCAGTATGCCTACCGTTGGGAGGACTTAAGAATACACATATGGTCCAAGGGGACTTCATATGGGAAACCACTGGAGTACCAACCTAAGGGTGGCTAGAAACTTAACTCCAGGAGTGGCCTTCCCTTGCCAAGGGAAGACACATGCTCAGAGAGGCTTACAGTGGAGAATACACATGTGACAGTTACTCTAGGGAACCGTGCACACGGGGGCACCTAGCCGGCATCCAGAGCAAGTGCAGTGGTGCCAGCATCAGAAGTGCTGGAGGACTCAGGTCTTCAACGAAAGACTCAACTGAGGAATATCGCACTTATCCAGTCCGAGTAGTGGAATGGCGAGCAAGCGAAGACACCTGAGCGGGTCCAGTACTGGCGGAAGCGAGTACGCGAGAGGACACAGGTTATAGAATCTTGCGAAGGTGTTTGGTGTCACCCAGCCTGCAGCTCTGCATATGTCTGTTAGCGAGGCGCCATGCGCTAAAGCCCAAGAGGAAGCCACACTCCGAGTGGAGTGTGCCGTCACACCAAGGGGGCACGGTCGACCTTGCTGTTGGTATGCCAAAGCAACGGCGTCCACTATCCAGTGAGACAGCCGTTGCTTTGAGAGAGCCCTTCCCTTCTGGCTCCCCCCATAACAGACAAAAAGCTGGTCTGAGGTCCTGAAACACCGCGTTCTGTCAACATAGGTGCGGAGAGCACATACCGGACAGAGCAGTGCCAAGGCTTGGTCTGCCTCCTCCAGGGGCAGCGCTTGCAGGTTCACCACCTGGTCCCAGAAGGGAGTGGTAGAAACCTTGGGCACATATCCAGGCCGGGGTCTGAAGATCACGTGAGAGTAAGCCGGCCCAAATTCCAGGCACGCTTCGTCAACGGAGAATGCGTGCAGGTCCCCTACCCTCTTGATGGTGGCCAGTGCAATCAGGAGTGCTGTCTTCATGGACAGAAACTTTAACTCTACCGACTGCAACGGCTCCAGGGGAGGCCTCTGCAGAGCACTTAAACTACCGAGAGGTCCCAAGAGGACACGAGGGGAGGGCGAGGCAGATTCAGTCTCCTCGCTCCCCTCAGGAACCTGATGACCAGGTCGTGCTTTCCCACGGACTTACCTTCCACTCCATCATGAGACGCGTCAATGGCCGTGACGTAAACCTTAAGGGTGGAGGGCGACAGCCTACGCTCCAATCCTTCTTGCAGGAAGGAAAGCATGACACCGATCGAACATCTCCGGGGGTCTTCTCCACGGGAAGAGCACCAGTTGACGAAGAGGTTCCACTTCAACGCGTAGAGGTGTCTCGTGGACGACGCTCTAGCGGAAGTGATGGTTGCCGCCACCGCAGGTGGCAGCGAACTCAAACCTGCCTTGGTTCCCCGTCTCTGTGAGAGTAGATCTTGCCTCAGAGGAATAGGCCAAGGAGGTGCTGTCGCGAGGAGCATCAGTTCGGAGAACCACGTCTTGGTGGGCCAATAAGGGGCTACCAGCAAGACCTGTTCCTCGTCCTCCTTGATCTTGCACAACACCCGTGCAAGAAGGCTCACTGGGGGAAACGCATACTTGCGTGGGCCCCGCGGCCAGCTGTGCGCCAGTGCATCTGTGCCGAGCGTGCCCTCGGACAGGGAATAAAACTGGGCGCAGTGGGATGAGTCCCGAGAGGCGAACAGGTCTATCTGTGCCTCCCCGAACTGGTCCCAAATCAGCTGGACCGTCTGGGGATGGAGTCGCCATTCGCCGGAGATAGGGCGGACCCCTGACAGCTCGTCGGCTGCACGGTTCCGGTCTCCTGTCTCCCCCATTCTACGTCATTCAGACGTAACGTCTCCGTGACTACGAAAGGGAAAGAAAGGTTTAAAAGTCAAGAACCCAACTAAAGCAAACACTAATCACAGTGATGGTAATCAAACCAAACTATTATTTTCAATAAATCCTCAACATCTTAACTTCTGTTAATTTTCAATAATAACTTCTGTAGACGTATGACAGAAATAAAGTAAACCTGGTAAGTAATAAGTGAAGCTTGTAATGCTGTTTGTTGAGTTGTTTAATCAGATCTTGAGAGATTTCATGTATTTTATCTTCAGTTGATTTCATCTTGTGTTTCTCTTTTCTTCAGTGATTCTGCTTATTAACAGCAGTTGTTCATCAATAATGCTCAATCATTATTCAATCAATGAATTATCTCATTAACACCAACACCTAAATGTGTTACATTTAACAGCCTGTAGTGTGCACACTGAGCAGTGTTCAGTTCACCTGGGCCAACATGTGGGGCCCACTGCCGCCCCAGGATGACTGGAGAGAAGAAGTTTAGATACTTCTTCCTTGGTAAGTGGAGAGAGTAAGAGAAGGAGAGAAAGTTTTTGTTTGTGGGAGAGGTTGGTCTAGGTTCCTGTGTGTGTGGAGCTGAGAACTGCCTGCTGTACACAGCAAAATCCCCAGTGTTAAATTAACACTCCTCGGTATACATATAGAGCCGTAGTTCACTGACAAGCTGAGCCATATCACATTAATTATCGCTGGTGATACGGCCTCGATATTAAAGGGATAGTTCACTTTGAAATTAATTTTTGATATGTTTTATCTTACCCTCAAGTACATCAAGATGTAGGTGTCTTTGTTTCCACAGTATTTTCAATTTTGACATTTTTCGGTCAAACCGTTGTTGTCTATCATGCAGTCATATAATGCAGGTCTATGGGGGTCCACCTCAAAGAGCATGCACAGAGAATTCCAAATTAAACATGATTTAATGACTCGTAAATGTACAGTAAGTCCACATTGATGGCCTAAGACACGAAACGAGCGGTTTGTGTGAGAAAACAAACAGTATTTATATCGTTTTACCTCTTGTTAACAGCCATGTCCAACTGATCTGAATCAGAGGTCTAACTGAACCAAACTGAACCGTCTCCAACGTGACGCCGGAAGTGATTGCGTGCGTATGTACCTCACTCATTGTTTACACAGAGATTTCAGAAGTTTTATCTCTGTGTAAACAAACGTACATGCGTAAGCGATCACTTCTGGCGGAACTTTGGACACGGTTCAGTTCGGTTTAGTTAGACCTCTGATTCAGATCAGTTGGACATGGCTGTTAACAAGAGGTAAAACGTTATAAATACTGTTCGTTTTCTCACACAAACCGCTCGTTTCGTGTCTTAGGCCATCAATGTGTACTTACATTTATGAGTCATTAAATCATGTTTAATTTGGACTTCTCTGTGCACTTGGACCCCCATAGACCTGCTTTATGACTGACAGACAAGAACGGTTTGACCGAAAAATGTAAAAATTGAAAATACTGTGGAAATAAAGACATCTACATCTTGGATGCCCTTGAGGTAAACTAAAACATATGAAAAATGTATGTCAAAAAGTGAACTCTCCCTTAAATGCGACATGGCTCAGCTTGTCAGTGATATACGGCTCTTTGTAGTAAATGCCGCTCCATCTGAAAGCAGGTGAAGGTGATTTACTACTAATCAAGGAACCGGCTTTACTGACGAGATGCGCATGACAATATCGTGCGATAAATCGCCCAGCCCTAGTACATATGTGTCCACACTACAGGGTGTTAAAAATTAACACTGAAGCAGTGTTCAAGTTAATGAGATAATTAAGTGATTAATTAAGTGATTAAGCATTATTGAAGACACCTGATGTTGATAAGCAGAAATTATCATTGATTGAAAGAGAAACACAAGAACTACTGACTTTGAGCCATTACACATTATTGCACGTATTATTACCAGTTTGACTTAACTTCTGTAATAAATCTACTCACGGTCTTATTTAGATGTAATAGAAGTTTAGGTCACCATTATAGTGATTGGTGTTTTCTTTAGTTGGGGTCTTGACGCTTTACTTTTTAAAATTTGTTTTTCTTTGGCTGCTCCAACTCAGTGTATATAAAGCACATTTGTTGTAGCAAGAGAAACTAGGACCTGGGCTGCATTTCCTGAAAGAATCAGAAGCCTATTTTGATCATACACATGAGTTTATTATAGCTTAAGATATTTATGGGAAAGGCAGCCCAGGTCATGATGGTTATGTGTCAATGATGAAATTACTGTAGTGTCCTGATTTACTGATCTCACCCAGCATTATAAATTGATTACAATTTTTTTTTATTATAGTAGATAATTCCAGTAATGATTTAATAATCTTAAAGTAGGAGAATAAAATCACACACAGACATCAATAATCTATACATGAATCTCAACAATGGTGACAACCACACAAATGTTTCATGTTGCAGTGCATGATGGGAGCCACCAATCAAAACACATCCATGGCTCACATCATGCATTGCAGCATGAATAGATTATGCAGCTGGATTGTCCTGAAATTTCCATTGGGTTTTTTTCTGTTTTTCTGTTTATTTTGCTATTGTTTTGTTAGTAGCTTAACTTTAGTAGCTTGTTTTGTGATGTTCAGAGTTGATTTGTTTGTCACTAGTTTGTTTATTGTCATCATTGTTGATATTCATATGCTGATTCTTGATGTCTGTGGGCCTAAACACAAGACCTTCTGTGCACACGGTATTTTCAAAATTGTTCATATTGTTGTTGGATAACAAACTGTAAAACATCAGGGCTACAATCACCAATGCTAAAATCAGACATAAAGCATATAGTCAAAGATTTAGACTCCGAATAACATCAGTGACTCAGGTCACTATGATGATAATGTCATCATCATTGTTAATGTCATAATAATGGTGAGAGCAGTTTTTCTGGTAAAATATGCACTCTTACCATCACAGCTGCTTGTGTCTGTGATTGTTCTTCCTGTTGTGATCCATTCATTCCCGATCGTTCCCCAAGAACTCCTAATCCTCCGATTAATCCTGATGCTACAGCTTCTGCTGCTGCGACACCTACTGTTGATCCCGATGCTGCTGATCCTGCTACTCTTGATGCTGCTTCATCTGCCTGAAATCCTACTGTTGCTAATCCTGATCCTACAATTACTTTTACTGTGGACAATTCCTCTTTTTCTACTTCTGTACACCTTTGTTCTGCTGCTTTTACTTTTTTAACTTGAGCTAGCACCCACTTTACTGCATCTGTTGCCCACTGTTTTACATTTATTAACCACTGTAATTGTGGTCTCACTACTGCTACAATTGCTGCTCCTGCCATTGCTCCAACTAGTGCTGATCCTGTTTGTGTTCTTACCAATGATTGTAGTATTGCTGCTGCTGCTGTTCCTGCTAGGCCTCCTGTTACTGCTGCTACTGCCGCTGCTCCCATTGCTGCTACTGCTCTCACTTCTGGTTTCCATAATGATCTTAAAGTGCATAATCCTGCTCCTGCTGCTGCTCCTGCTACTGTCCCTGCAACTGCATCAAGTGCTGCTGTTGTTCCTGCCATAACTACTGTTGCAACTGCTGCAACTTCCATTGCTATTATTACTGTTAATTTTAAAGGTGTTTGTCTCCATGTTTTTGCTGGTACCGGTGGATGTACACTTTTCATGTTTTCTCCTGTTGTTGCAATTACAGATGCTGCTATGGCTTTTTCTGTTCCTGCACCTGCAAAAATGTAAGGAATAAGAACTTATTTTATCATAGAAACAATGTCCCCTTCCAGACAGCAATCTTGGTAAATTACCATAAAATTGCCAAAAGGACTTTACCGCTAAATAAATACACAAATACACTGTTCACACACAAGCAATGGCGTTCTGGCTTTTTACCGGTAAAATACCATTCACAAATCAGCTCCAAAATACCAGTAAAGCTGTGATGTCAGTAATCAGATGTGGTCTTTAAACATTGCACTGTTTTCTTCATCCGCCCGCATGAGGATAATTGCTTTAGTTTCATAAGCTGTTCAATTAGACAACATTTTCTGACGTCTAAGTTAAAGATTTTTTTTTTACTTTTAATTTTTTTTATTTTAATGTAATTTCACTTTTGCAAAGCAACTCACAGACAGTTTGTGTTTGTCCAAAAATCATGAACATAAATGACGTGTAAATCACACGTCTTTGGATCAGGAGAGAAACTTTCTGGCTCAAACACTTGTGCTGCCCTTAATCCAGTGTTTCTCAACTCCAGTCCTTGTGACCCACTGCTGTGCATATTGTGTATGTCTTCCTGTGCTCTGATACTTATTAATCATGCGTCTTTGGCTACATCAGCAAATGGATTTATTCAGAATTATATCAAACATAAAGGTGCTCGTGTAAACAGTGAGAGCTTTTCCATATCTGCCCCCTTGATTTCCATGGGCGAGTAGTTAAGGCTTGATTTCTTTCAGGGAATCTACCTGAAAAAAACATGCAAAACCGCCTTAATTATTTAGTGATACAATGAATTTAATATATTTAGTGAAATATACTTTTCTATTTTATGTTGGCACTCAAAAGTGTGTGAATTAGAGTGAACGTAAATAACCTGTTTATATTTGACTTTTGAGTTATATTGCATTATTAAAAGACTGCCGCTAACACAGTTCAGAACTAAATTTGTTACTGCTCTAACGCTATAGCAAAGTTTTTGCTCAATGAACAAAGCAGCATGCTTTCAAAAATGTCATACATGCAGTTATTCACAAACTAACCATAAGCCCCACTCTTCTGCACAATGGTAACAATCAAAACTTCAACATAATAGAAACTCTTTCAAATGTCAAACATAACTGAACATTAAACATTAACAAAAGTGTTTCCCTTTACTCCAAAACACATAAAATAACACTTAATTTCAATATTTCCTCTCCATTACCAGTCATGTGCAAAGCATGCTGGGAACTTGCAATGGAACCTCATAATTGAGCTAATCTCTTACAATAAATTAGTAGCCTTTTTTCCTTACAGTAATTTAATCATCTTAATCGGTTCCTCAATTCAAGCCTCAAAATGATGTATGTTTCCTTTAAAAAATGTGGAAAATGTATCTCTTGGTTTTATTTGTGAAATGTTCTCAATATTTTCTGTACAACACTTAACCACAATTTTCTTTATAAAATATACATAGTATTTTTATTATCACCTTCGTTTTTCTAATGAAAATTACAAGACCCATGATTCATTTTTTACTGTGTTTGAAACTGTTTTAATCAGTGAGTTTAATCATTCACTCAGCTGATTGGTTTAAATTCACTGATTCATTCAGTATGGAAACACCACTAGCCTATATGTTGCTCAGAAACGCAATGTTTCTGCTGTGGTGTTTGGAATCTTATAAAACAGTTAAACATTAAAATGAAACCATTAAACGGTCTGTGTAAATATGCCTAATGCCACTTCAAAGTCAGTGGCATTAGTGATCACAGACCGGAGGACCGAGTCACTTTAGTTCACAAATCATGAATAATTAATTTCAATAAAGCATATTATGTCTGAGGAGTGCACAGTAAATTTATAGCCAAACGAATCTCAATTTCAAACCACAAAATGAAAAATAATCTCTTAACAAAATGAATGGGTTTGAGCTTTTTGAAACAAGCATCTGCTAAATGAATAAATGTAAAAAATGTCAAACCTGTCCTGAAGGAATCTGGATTCCAAACAGCAAGCTGTAGTTTTCTGCAGGATGAGGTCTTGTCTTTTGCTATATATATATAGCTTTACTTGCACTGCATTGTTTCTCAGCCAATAGAATGCACCGTAAGTGATGTCAGATGTCTCTTTTTGTATATTTAATCACATGATTTAAAAGAAAATCCTGCTTAATAGAGGATCCGGGTGCGTGGCTCATGTCAACTGGGGCTGTCTGGTGGTTTCCAACAGGGAGATCTGCTGAGTGGTAATGGATAAATACTCATAAATTCTCCCTCTTCAATGTACACAAGAAAAACTCCAGTGGTAAATGAACTGTCCTGGGAATTTATGGCTCCAGACTCATTTAATGAACTTAGACACAGACTAATTACCTGATTAACTGAATGATGATTGAGCATTATTGAAGACATCTGATGTTAACCCTAGGGCTGGGCGATATATCGGACGATATTGTTATGCGCATCTAATCAGTAAAGCCGGTTCCTTGTTTAGTAGTAAATCACCTTCACCTGCTTTCAGATGGAAGTGTTAAATTAACACTCAAGAGTGTTAAAGTAATGAGATAATTAAGTGATTAATAGTGATGATTGAGCATTATTGAAGACACCTGCCTCATTTATAAAACTTTGCGTAGGATTTGCGTCAGAAGTGGCGTATACGGATGAAACATAGGACGTGCGTACACACAGAAATATTCGGATTTATAAAACCGTGCGCACGCACATCCTATGCATTTTTCCCTTAATAAATCACAATCAATTCTAAATATACAGCCCATTCTCACCCCCAAGGCGTCACCTTACTGACGCCTTGGGAAGCATTTGACCATGCTTCAATATCTGACGCTTTAGGCGCCCTTTAGCATCAGTTAGATGACGCCCTAGGATCGCGTGTACCCTACCCCCACCCCACACCTAAACCTAACCGCGTCCTCTAACTGACGCTTTCCTTTAGCGTCAGTTAGATGACACCGTAGGATCGCGTCATGTAAGTGATGCTAAAGGGCGCCTAAAACGTCAAAAATTTAAGCATGGTCAAAGGTGACGCCTTGGGGTGAGAATGCATTGAAATATAGCGCAGCTTTTGCGGCTTCATGTCACGCCCATAGTTGCCCATAAATAGTCCGTGAAACGCCCACAAGTTAATATTCATCAATTGCGAAATCATGTTAAACACAGAGAGGAAATTAAAAAAAAAAACACGTAACTTCACTCAATGTGAAGTAGAAATAGGTGGGCAGGTGGAAAAGAGGAGAAAAATTTTGTTTGGAGGGCACAGTGTGGGCATTACTAATGCCAAAAAGGCACTTGAGTGGCAAAAGGTTGCAGACGCCGTAAATGCTGTAGGCTCACAACCTCGGACTGTGGCCGAAATAAAAAAGAAATGGTCGGACATCAAAGTCGAGGCAAAAAAGCGCCTAATTCAATTAGAGAGGTGGCTAAGGAGTTGGGCGAAATCAAGACTGTCCTAACTGAAATAAACTGCATAATGAGGGAATTCTTAAATATATGTGGCCCGGTGTGAATATTAGTGACAACACTAGACACAGGGATTTAAATTATCTGTGGGATCGTTTATTCCAGACTGCACTTGAAACAGCGCAGCGTTAACTATGCAAATATGTGATACTAGACAGGAAAGCTTGTTACATTGGTTGGAATCAATAAAGATATTTTGTTATCAACACTAGTCTCTCTTGTCTTTCTGTTCTCAGTCACCACATTAACAAATAAACTACTGGAATCTAATTAACATAGACAACGATAGTGGACTCGTATTTGTTCATCAACACACTTTATAGCATGTACACACTGTCACATTGAATGCTGAACTCAATTCTCCTTTCTGTTGCTTCACACTCGGCCTGGAAACACTCAGGAGGCCTTAAGAATACTCCTCTCCCCTGCTTCGAGATTTATTGTCGATCGGATTTCTCCACATAGGTATGCATCTCGAGTCGACAGAATTTCAAAGTTCCCTCAGCACAACACAATCCTCACAACACACTAAGAGAGACTTCCAAGTTACTATATGTGCTTTTTTTGTTATTTTAACAGTAACATCGGCGTCTAATGGCCTCAGCACTCCACCGCATGAGCCGCACTTCAAATCACGTTGTGACCACGCGCTGTACACAGCAGAATCTCGCGATTCTTCCAGAATGTCACACATCGCGTTTCTTAAAGGGCTAGCGTACTATTCTATCAATTAATGAGAAAACCCTGGAACAGTCTGTGGTGTAACTTCCCTTATCCTAGAGCATTAGTTAACCAGTACAGTAATTGGTTTGATAACTTTTGACCTGGTTACACTCTCCCCTGCTGATAGTCGACGTCCCCGGTGACTACTAACCCTAATCATCTTGCCCCCCTTGAAGCTTCCCTGTGGTATAGAGGACCATTCCAGCTAGCACTTGGGAGAGCACATCCGGACTAAAAGACACTGCATTGCATGTCGACTTGGGTAAATGGTTTGGGTTACTATGTACTCCTGCATTTGTTCTCTGTGTTTTACGCACAGCAGGGCAAGGCACTTCTGGCTTAACACCCTCTTCCTTTCTCTTTCTAGGTGTGGGCACCGGTTTTATCACTGGATTCTCAGCAGGTAAGTGAACAATTTCTGTTTCTGGCTCCAGAAATACTGGCGGCACTCCCAGGGTATCATCAAGGGTCTCGTTGCACTCTGGTTTCGAGCAATAACCCCTCCTATCAGATTCCTCCATCTGATCTTTGAAACTGTCTCTGTCTCCAGGAACTGGCTGTTCTTGATGCTCAGATGTTGGTACTACTGCCAGTTTCTCCTTGAAACACGGAACTTCCTCCACTAGAACACACTCAGCCTCCAAGGAGGTCATCTCTGACTCAGGATCCGGGGTAGGTACCTCCTCCACAGAAGTTTGCCGACGCTTTGGCACGGTCACTGGGGCTGGACCATTGCAGGGTCTGAGATTAGATCTGTGCACCCTCTTCAATGTACCTCCTTCAACAGGCTCCACGGTGTACGTCGTTCCTTGAACCTCTAACACCTTGTACATTGTTGAAGACCACGCGTCCTGAATCTTGTTTCTTCCTAGTGGCCGGTGTCGTAGGTACACATGTTGTCCAATCTCTACATCAGGGCAAAACACCTTCTCCTCATGCCGCGCAGCTCGTTCCACAGCCTTCCTTTCCGCATATTCCTTTGCTCGAACATGGGCATCTCGGAGGCGTTCCTGGTGTACTTTTAACCAATCATGTTTGTCATCGGTTACAGGCTCCTGGCCCAACAGTGCATCAACTGGCAGATGTGGCTGGATCCCAAACAACAGATAGTATGGTGAGTATCCTGTGGATGAGTGTGGTGTCACATTATATGCATAGACCAGCTCTGACAAGTGTTCAGGCCACCTGCGCTTCCTTTCGGGTGGAAGGGACTTCAAGAGATCATGAAGGGTTCTATTGAACCTCTCACATTGAGGATTTCCCTGGGGGTGATGCGGGGTCGTGCGCGTTTTCTTGACTCCATATAACTTGCAGAGTTCCGCAATCACAGCACTCTCAAAATTCCGGCCCTGATCAGAGTGCAAGCGTTGCGGCACTCCATATTTCAGGAACCACTCCCTGAGGAGAATCTTGGCAGTGGTCTCCGCCTTCTGATCACGGGTGGGAAATGCTTGACTGAACTTTGTGAACACATCTGTCACTACAAGAACATTTTCTCGCCCATCCGTGGCTGGTTCAAGAATGGTGAAGTCCACTGCTACAACCTCCAAGGGACGTGTGGCCAAGAATGAAACCCAGGGTGCCTTGACTTTTGGTTGCGGCATCTTTGCTAATACGCAGCGTTGACATCGCTTTACCCACTGTTCCACATCCTCATACATTCCTCCCCAGAAACATCTCTGTCTCAGCAGGCCTAAGGTCCTCTCTATACCCTGATGACCCATCTGATCGTGGACACACTTTAAGACTTGATCTATCAAACAGGTGGGTAACAACAGCTGATGACATTCTCCAACATGGACATCATTTATTACACGGTATAACAGACCATCCTTTTCTCTTATCTTTGGCCACTGCTTCAACAGGGATCGTACAGCTGTGGCCAGACCCATCCTCTCTTGCTTGGTAGGTTTCCTTTGCCTGCTCCAGAACTTCTTGAACACACTTAGTGCTGGATCAGACTCCTGGAACTGACGAAGTTCTGACTCTGAATACCCGGGCAGAGTGGGGGTATTCTCACACTCAATATCCTCTTCTCCTGCTGTGGTTACCTGTAACTGCCTGACTTTGCTGCACTCAACTCCTGCTGCCAACAGGTCTGGTCCCAGAGCTGTTCCTGTCCTGAGCGAGTTACAGATTGCCACGGAACCATCAAATTCGGCGTCTTCGCTTGCAGAGTCTGGTTCATCTAATCCTGGTCTCCTCGAAAGAGCATCAGCCGCAGTGTTACACCGTCCAGGGCGGTACTTGACTTCAAAATCGAACACAGCGAGCTGGGCAACCCAACGTTGTTCGCAGGCCCCTAACTTGGCAGTTGTGAGGTGGCAGAGGGGATTGTTGTCTGTTATGATGGTGAATTTGGACCCCAGCAGATAACTTCTGAACTTTTCAGTGACTGCCCACTTTAATGCTAATAGTTCCAGCTTCATGCTGCTGTAGTTCCGATCATTTTTCTCAGCCCCTCTTAATCTCCTACTGGCATAAGCCACTACAACCTTCTTGCCGTTTTGTTGCTGATGCAAGACCGCTCCCAACCCCAGGTTGCTCGCATCTGTCTCAATCACAAAGGGAAGCGTGAAATCAGCATAACCAAGTGTGGGTGCCCTGGTAAGTCGGTCCTTAAGGTGCTCAAATGCCGCTTGACACTGAGGAGTCCAGATGCTCTTATACCGCTGAACTGCCTTGGCGTGGCTGGTCTCTTTAAGGCACAAGTTCACCACATCGTGCAACGGTCCAGCTATCTGGGAGAACCCCTCGATGAATCTCCGGTAATAGCTACAAAACCCCAAGAACGATCGGAGTTCCTTGAGAGTGCCCGGGACTGGCCACTCCCGGACTGCGCTTATCTTATCGGGGTCTGTGCTCACGCCTTGGGGTGAGACTTGATGGCCCAGGAACTTCACTTCAGGCTGAAGGAAATGACATTTCTCCATCTTTATCTTCAGTCCAGTTTCCCTTAATCTTCTTAACACAGTTTCCAGCCTCACCAGGTGTGTGTGAAAGGTGGACGAATACACCAACAAGTCATCCAGGTAGACGAGCACAATCTGAAACACCAAGTCACTCATGACAGCCTGCATGAGTCTCTGGAAGGTTGCAGGCGCATTACACAACCCGAAAGGCATCCGCCGGTATTCATAGAGGCCAAACGGTGTGATGAACGCCGTCTTCGGTCTGTCATTTTCATGGACCGCCACTTGATGGTAACCGCTAGCAAGATCTATTGTGGAGAAAACTTTTGCTCCTCCCAACGCATCCAAGCTCTCATCAATGCGCGGCAATGGAAAAGCGTCACGCTTAGTCTTCGAGTTTAGTCTCCTATAATCCACGCACAGCCTTAGACTTCCATCCGACTTGCGTACCAGAACGATGGGTGAAGCGTAAGAACTCGAGCTTTCCTGGATGACACCCTTCCTGAGTAAACCTGAGATATGCTCCTTAACCTCTTCAAATTGAGTCGGCGGTATTCTGCGATATGGCTGAGCAACGGGAGCCTCATCCGTCAAGTGGATCTCGTGTTTCACCCGATCTGTATATCCTAGCTCTTCATCACAGGATGCAAACACATCGGCATACTTCAAAAGTAGCACTCCCAGGCTTGCTTGCTGTTCCGGTGTACCTCCTATATGTAGTCGACTCAACAGATTAGAAACATCAGTACTAGACTCTGGTTTGTCTTTCTGATTGACCATCACTTCTTCGTGATCAGCAGAGATACGCTGGAATCTCACCTGACAAGCTTCACTCTCAACACACTGACAGTGGGTAAGTATTCCAAGTGGGACTTTAGGTGGCAGCCAGACATCTTCTTGGGAGAAGTTGACCACTTGAACTGGAAACACTCGACTTCTGGACGACACCAAAGTGGGCATGGGAATCAAACCACCTGGTAATGGGGTGTTTCCTGGTTCCAGCAAGAGCCAAGCGTTAACATCAGGGGTTCTCTTGTTTACTCTGGCATGAACAGTGGCTATAGAGGATGCTGGAATATGGGTTTTGCCCCGACAACTAACTCTGGCTGTTGACATTGTCTTCCCTCGTTCATCTTCCTGTACACGGGTGAAGGCTTCTCGCCAAACAGAGTCCAACTTCCCTCCTAATGTGGTGTCAAACTCAGTCAGTGCTAACTCTCTGCATCTCTGGGTGATGTTCATGCCTATGATACCGGGTGGAGTTGGATCCGGCTCCGCAGCTTCCACATCTCTGACTATCAGGAAACCACACTCCGGTATAGTTAGCCCCATCACTTGGATGTCCAATTCAACATATCCCAGGTACGGCAGGGGTAACTTGTTCGCTGCAGTTATCCTTAGCCACTTAGAGGTGCAATGAAGGTCCCCGTCCTCTCCATGTAGGTTTTCTCTAAAGAAGCTTTCTGTTAGGGTACTCACATTACTTCCTGTGTCTAGCAGACATCTTACTGGGACACCCCCAATGCAAATATCAACTTCAGGGCACCTGCCAACAGCACGCTCCAAGAACCGTTCTTTCGTTAACGTACTGCATCCCGAGCCTTCTGGTTTCCCTCGCATTGCTCGGCTCACCGCAACGGAGGGACACCGTTTCCCTGTACCGTAGAACTCTGGGTGGCAGTGGGTTGACCTTGAAACCACGAGGTGCAGGACAATGTCTAGCTATATGTCCCACTCCTTCACACCTCAAACAGATAGGTTGGCCATCATCTGTATACTTGGGCTTGACTCTGGGATTGCCAATCGTGTTACCACTCGACCCAACCTTCTGTACAGTGAGTTCACGGACCGCATTAGTGAGTTCTCCAATCGCTTTACCCTGCTGAGTGATTATCTTGACTACCTCCTGCAGAGCCCCAACCATGTCACTTTGTGCAGAACTGACCGGATTTGAAGGTTCTGACATCCCTTCGGAACATGTACTCATGATGTTTCGACTCCTGGCCACATTAGCTCCACGGGGTCGGTCCTCCACAGCCCACATCATGGCCTCCTCACGGACGTTAAATAGGGTAGACTGAGGCTTTTCTCTGACAAGCTTGCGCAGCTCTCTACGTAGGGTTGCATCTCTTATGCCTTCGATAAACTGATCTCTTAATGCGAGTTGGGGGTCAGACACAGCATTATTAGACTGCTGGAGAGCAAAGTTAAGAAGTTGGGAGAGAGCATGAGAAAAGTCACGGATGTCTTCCCCCTCTAGCTGTCTACGTGCATAGAAAGCATGCAACAACTGTGGGGTAGTGCGTTTCTCCCTAAAGGCCCCCCTCAAATATGAAAACAGATCACTGGGTTGTTTGGTCTCCCCCCCCATACACAGTTTGACTTCATCTAAGGCTGAACCTCTTAAATGGGAAAGTATGAAATCCAACTGGTCATCAGTATTCAACCCCCTTACCCGAATTACACGTTCAACCTCGTCAATGAACTCATCTACAGATTGACCATCTTTAACATGATCACCACTGAATGGCACAATTTGACGTTCCCTTGGAATATAAACATACGACCTAGTAGCATTATTCATATTAGCCAGGGTTGACATTACTTGGTCGTGTCTTCGACCTAACTCCAGAATTTGTGACTTCAGTTCTGCTACAGGATTACCCTCATCCTCATGACCCGCAGCCCCAGCATGGTCCACGTCCCGGCTGGCTCCAGCCCGAGCAGCTGGCACATCGTCGTCCTGGTCCATGCTCTTGCAATGTCCCTATTTCTAATGGCTCTGAGTCAGAAACAGTCACAGTCAATGCCAGCCAACCTGAAAGGCCAATTCGTTGTCGACGATTAGGCACCCGTCTGCGTTCCCAAAGCTGGTCCCTTGCTTCTCCGCAGACCCTCCAGGCACGTCACACTCCACACCGTCGAACTCCCAGGCGTCAGCACACGACCAGTTTCTCCCACTACCGTTGTCTATGTTTTAGTGCTATCCTATCTACACTAGCAATGGAACCCCACTCCTGGTACCAAAATTCTCTGTGGCCCGGTGTGAATATTAGTGACAACACTAGACACAGGGATTTAAATTATCTGTGGGATCGTTTATTCCAGACTGCACTTGAAACAGCGCAGCGTTAACTATGCAAATATGTGATACTAGACAGGAAAGCTTGTTACATTGGTTGGAATCAATAAAGATATTTTGTTATCAACACTAGTCTCTCTTGTCTTTCTGTTCTCAGTCACCACATTAACAAATAAACTACTGGAATCTAATTAACATAGACAACGATAGTGGACTCGTATTTGTTCATCAACACACTTTATAGCATGTACACACTGTCACATTGAATGCTGAACTCAATTCTCCTTTCTGTTGCTTCACACTCGGCCTGGAAACACTCAGGAGGCCTTAAGAATACTCCTCTCCCCTGCTTCGAGATTTATTGTCGATCGGATTTCTCCACATAGGTATGCATCTCGAGTCGACAGAATTTCAAAGTTCCCTCAGCACAACACAATCCTCACAACACACTAAGAGAGACTTCCAAGTTACTATATGTGCTTTTTTTGTTATTTTAACAGTAACATCGGCGTCTAATGGCCTCAGCACTCCACCGCATGAGCCGCACTTCAAATCACGTTGTGACCACGCGCTGTACACAGCAGAATCTCGCGATTCTTCCAGAATGTCACACATCGCGTTTCTTAAAGGGCTAGCGTACTATTCTATCAATTAATGAGAAAACCCTGGAACAGTCTGTGGTGTAACTTCCCTTATCCTAGAGCATTAGTTAACCAGTACAGTAATTGGTTTGATAACTTTTGACCTGGTTACATATATAATATATTTTTTCCACACCTTTTGTTGGGAAGATGATGCGTTCACTCGAATCCTTCGCCACATCTTCTAAGAGCTCAAGATCAGCCATTGTGCGTCATTAGGCTAAGCATTGTGATGGGGCATTTTCTACATCCATTTCATTCTGCATCTGACTTGTCGGTTATAATCTAAATGGGAAATAATTCAGCGCAAATGTAATTTCTTGCAGCTTTTCTGAATGGTTGAGACACGTCATACGCTATTTTATCAAAAATAAAACAAACAGGGATATGCATGAATACCATGATTCCGTAGCTGATGAAGATATTTTTATGATGAAAACAACTTTCCCCAGTGGATAAATAATACATCTATCTATTTATCGATCTATCTATGTACCTCCCTAATATCTTCCCAGACAGCAAACTGACATTGAATCAACGTGGAAACGACGTCTCTCATTACATTGAAACAACGTTGATTTTGCTCATCGAATTAACGTTGAACCAACGTCAGACGCGGCATTCTTCAAAGCTAAATGAAAATCGAAAATTGGTTTGCTTTCATAACGTTGAAACAACGCGTTGATTTCAAGTTGATTTTCCGTTAGTTTTAAAAGAATGACGCGTCTGACGTTGGTTCAACGTTAATTCGATGAGCAAAACAATGTCAGATCAACGTTGTTTCGATGTCATATTTCCACGTTGATTCAATGTCAGTTTGCTATCTGGGTATCTATCTGACTTACTATCTAATAGCTATATCTGCTCCGTTAGACGGACATATTGGCGAGAATATCAGTTTTTTACATTATTTCGATCTGTTTACCATCTTATTTATGAGGATGAATTGTATATGGCAATATTATTGAAGAACATATTTCTTTCTTTTTGGAAATATGTGTTAATTTGCATTTCTGTTACAGATCGATCAAACGGGTGTTTATGTAGGCTATAGGCTGTTAATTGTAAGACTTGCTTTGTGAAGTCTTCGTGTTATTTGTGAGAGGCAGTATTGCCATTTATTTTACACAACCGTCTACAGTTACACACACTTTCACGTGTTTTTTCCAACTGCCGACAGTGTCGCCATTTCTCATTTCACCCGTTTTTGTGCGTACGCCTGGGTCAGAGCTTGCCTGAAGGACCGCACATTTTACCGTCAAGTTTGCTTTTTTTAAATTTTTATAAATTGAGATGCATTGAGTGAATCATGAGGTCTGTGTGGGCCTGAAAGAAAGTTTTTATTTCTTTTAGTTATTTGTTATTTATATTTTTATTTTTCTAATACAGAAGAGACATTATTTCTATCATTATTTAATTCATTATTTTTGAAACCTGTCATAATAAAACATGCTGAGTAAACTCTGAGAAGCCTATCTGAATTTGTGTCTTGTAATAACCATTTTCTATCCATACAGACGAGGCACCACGAGTATCCGTTTATGGCCCATATAGACGCGCACGCATTTACACAATGAACGGATCGTTGGCGAACGACACATCACTACATGTCAAACATTTACACCTGTATTCACAAACATCTGTGCATAAGGGAGTATTAACACATAAGTAGTGTAGACTAACCAAAATTGAACATATATAAAAATATATTGTATTTAGGGTCAGGGTAGCTATATTCTGGCAAACCGTTTGCCAATCACATCTAGCAATCGGCAAAGCAATCTGTGGTGCATGCCATTTACCAACAAGCGATGGGTAATTCGAAAAGCACAATCTCTTGAACTCTCGTCTCAGGCCTACAAGGAAGAAAAGGAATAGTTGAATAAAGTCGTTATTTTGTTAGTTTTTTCGTACAAAAAGTATTTGCGTCGCTTGATAAACTTATACTTGAGCCAGTCACATGGAATATTTAAACATTTTCTTCATTGACTTTCTGGGCCGTCAAGTTTCAAACCCTTACGAAGCCTATGGAGGAGTGATCCAGCCCTCACATTTAATCATTTGTTCCGAAGATGAACGAAGATCTTATGGGGTTGGTACAGGGGGTGAGTAATTAATGACTTAAAGGGATACTCCACTTTTTTTGGTAATAGGCTCATTTTACCACTCCCCCAGAGTTAAACTTTTGGGTTTTACCGTTTTCAAATATATTCAGCCGATTTTTTTTATATTTAGAAGAAAATCAGTCACCATTCTGGTCTCATTGACTTCCATAGTATATTTTTTTCCTACTATTCCTACGTCAATGAGACCAGAAACTGTCTGGTTACTGATATTCTTCTAAATATCAAAAAATTGACCGAATACATTTGAAAATGGTAAAACTCAACTGTTTAACCCTGGGGGAGTGGTAAAATGAGCCTATTTCCAAAAAAAGTGGAGTATCTCTTTAATTTTCATTTTTGGGTGAACTATCCCTTTAATGAGGACAATGACTCCTTTTTGGAATATCAACGTTCTACAGCACATTTTAGTACGTGATGTGAGTTAACAACTTAAGAGTCAAGAGCCCAACTAAATCAAACACTGATTACCATAACAGTGACTTTTATGGAAAAATTATGGTTTTCTCCTTCAGAGATTCTGCTAGTTATCATCAGGTGTCTTCAATGATGCTCAATCATCACTCAATTATTCACTCAATTATCTCATTAATTTTAACACTGCTTCAGTGTTCATTTAACAGGGGGGGGGGGGGGGGGGGATGAACTAATGAACTGCAGAGTTCAAGTCAACATTACCACATTCTATATTCTTTGAAATGCAGACATTTACAAGAAACATCATGTGTATTTCCTGTACTGTTACCCACATAACCACACACACACACACACACATATAGCAGCTTACACTGCAGGCCATCATACTGCAATTTTAATGGGTTTCAATGGGACCAGCACCAGATTGTTAGAGTGAATTTCCAGGGCACCGCCACCTAAAAGTAATCCCGGGCTTGTCTGTGACCTGATCCCACATGGCAAAGAAGAAAACCTTAGCTTTGAATTTCTAGTCTGGTTCAAGCTGGTGTATGCCAGATATTATTGGTCAGCCAGTATGACTAAACTAAAAAAAGAACATTTTGACACACCTTTAAAATATATATTTTTTAATTTAATTTAAGTATTTTTAAAAATACTTAAATTAAAATTAAAACATAATGATAATGTATATATATATATATATATATATATATATATATTATATATATATATATACACTCTAAAAACTGCTGGGTTGTTTTAACCCAATTTTGGGTAAAATATGGACAAACCCAGCCATTGGGTTAAATTTTTAAATTATATTTTTAACCCAATTGGCTAGGTTTGTCCATATTTTACCCAAAATTGGGTTAAAACAACCCAGCATTTTTTAGAGTGTATATATATATATATATATATATATATTGCTTGTTTAAAAAGAAATATATATATATATATATATATATCTTTTTAAAGAATTACAGACACTCACAAGAAACATCATGTATATTTCCTTTACTCAGTGTTGTTATACCACACAACCACACACACACGTACAGACGTTTGTTTGACTATCTTAGTGAGGACATTGCATAGACTTTCATTGATTTAATATCAGGTTAAAGATATTTTTATGGCCTAACCCAACTCCTGCCCCTTAACTTACCCATCACAGAAACCTGTGTGAAACACTATTCAAATAAAAACATGTTTTGTCTGAATTGTAATCCTTTTTAAACTAGTGTGGAGCAGTAAAATGTCGAATGTCACATTGGTTGTCATAATATTTCACTATAAGTGAGGACATCTGGTCAAAGTATAACCAAAAGGTTTTTATTTTGTTTTTTTGCAGTCATAGTGATGACTTTCCAGCCCGTTCTCATCCTTTAACGTCATTGACTTTCCATTGACAACTATTGGTAGATATTCTAACAAAGACATTTGCAAACTATTTTTGAGGTTGTGACCTATTTGTAGGTTGCAGTGTGTGAAATGTGGGTTCCACAGTCACTTCACGGGAATTTTGTAGTTTAGCTCTCTTCTGCTGAGATCTTGAGAGATCTGTGTTTAATGTTCTGTTGAGATAAAACGTATTTCTGTTGTCTGAGTTTTGTTGGTTGTGAAGAGTACAAGCAGAATCACTAAAGGAAAAAGAAATACAAGAACTATAACTTGCTTCAATCTGAGCCTTATCAATCTTTAGATACAAAGACATTAAATCTGTGAAGATTTCAGCAGAAGAGGTTTAAACAATTTATCCATTTATCTATAGAAGCTCTTAATGAAAAATAACTGAGGTATAGTTAATGTTTTATTGAAAATGTTTGGTCACCATTATGGTGGTCAGTGTTTCTTTTAGTTGGCCAGTTTGACTTGGCTTTCTAAAGGACAAGGTCAGTATTGTACAATTAAAGACCTTTAAAGCAGTTCATCACTTACTTATCTCATTAACTTTAACACTCTTGAGTGTGGACTCATATACACTCCCAGGAGATCTTGTTAACTGCCCTGTTGGTTCAGTTTTCGATTTCTCGCAAGACCGTTTTTCTGCTAGATTACTTTGAAACAATATGTATTGTGAAAAGTGCTAAATAAATTTTTATTGAATTGAATAACTTCTGCAGTTCACTCTGGCATGATGGATATTATCTTCAGGGAAAATCCTGACATCTATTCTTGTTTTATTAGTGCTCAAGTTGAACACAATTTGTGTGCATTTGCTCATCCAATTTTGATGTATGCGCTTTTTCTGAACTGCACTAATTTTTATGTAATCCTTAATGATCGTGGAATGAAAATTATTCTTCTCCCTTGAACACTTCCTCGTGAGTATCATAACCGTGATTATGGCTCAGGCACATTAGTCCAAGTCATGAGACTGAACTGTATCATTAAGAACTTAAATCTAGTTGTTTACAGTTATCATCTTATCATATAATGTAGTCACTTTGACTATATTAATAATGCTTTTATGGGGCTTTTACTTTTCTAAACCGTAGATTTTGTTAGATTTTGAAAGTGATTTTGTTGCTCATTGTGACTTTACCACAAACTCAGTGCAGAAGTGAGTATAAACTGATGGTTGAGGAGGTGAGTAAAGAGGAGGAGGAGCGTTACTGACACTGACAGTCCAAACTGTGACAGAAAATATTTTTTTCAGCAAGAATGAACTTCATCTCTTCATTTGTCTTCCATCACAAGATGCATCTGCACGTGTTTATTGCTCTTCTCTTCATTCTTCTCACTGGAGGTACAGAAAACATTTACAGTTTATTGAAGATATTTGAGATGTAAATAGGTCATTGAATGTTTAATTTCATTGTCATTTCAGGATTCGCTCTGGAAAGTTATGATTACGAGGAAATGGAATATACATTTAACGAACCTCATGATAAACCTGAAGAGAGCTTCTCTCTGGAATGTTATCAATGTCGTGAATCTCGTGATGAACTAAAAATTCCATGTAGCAAAACAATGAGATGTTACACTGAAGAGAGCAGGTGTGGGAGTACAAGAAGAGTACAATATATGGGTAAGTCAGGAGTGCACATTTACTTTTGTTGACCTTGAAAATACTTCTAAAATGATTTTGACATTATATTTAAATATAGCATGTCATTTCAAACAACGGTTTGACAAAATATTTCCAATTAGTGACCAATTTTAGCGGTATAGTGATAAAAAAAATGAAGTCAAAAAATATCTTGTATATTTTTGTAAAAAAAATTATCTTGTATAATATCTTGTATATAATAATTTCAGATCACCTTTTCTAAATGTTCATCTCGCTGTTATATCTCACGTACAGCAGGCGAACAAAATCTAAAGCTAATACAATGTTAAATCATAAATCAGATGTAGCCGTACACCTATGTACAATAACATATCGATGCCCAGCAATCGATTTAATCCTAAAACCGTATTCTGGACAAATGGGCAAAATAGTTTTGATTTATTTTTAAAAAATACTTCCCTTGCCTCCTGAACACACGCAATTTTTTGACTCAATTCTACAATGTAAAGTGGGTGAAAAAAAAACCCTCCTTAATCTTGTATTTGGGTCAAAAATGGGCACCCATAGAAATGAATTTGAAAAACAGTAATTTAGAGCATTGTAAAATACAGGCATGTGATTGGCTAAGGACAAAAAAGCAGGAAAATATACCGAGCCCCCCCCCCCCAATCGATATATATACCAAAATCTTTTCCGCAAAGTGAGAGCAAATGTTCAATCAAAGTCAAATATAGTCTTCACTGTATAAATGATACATTGATTCTTATTAAATCTAGTATTAAAGTTCTCAGTCAAGAGCAGTGAGTGATTTCCTCTGTGTTTTGGTGTTTAATTTACATTAACAGTTTTCCAAAAAAATTTAATTGTCATCATTTACTCTCAAGTTGTTTTAAACCTGAATAAGTTTCTTTCTTCTGTTTAAGTTATTTGGAAGAATGTGGGTAACAAAACAGTTGATGTACCCCAGTGATTTCCATACTAAATTTTTCCCTATGGAAGTCAATGGGGACCAGCAACTGTCTGGTTACCCACATTCTTCAAAATATCTTCTTTTTGTTCAGCGCAAGAAATAAATTAATACAGGTTTGGAACAACATTACAGTGAATAAATAATGACAGAATTTTTATTTTGGGGTCAACTATCCCTTTAAGAACAAGCGGCTGCATTTTTATTATTAGGGCTACTGTCACTTTAAGACCTGTACGCGACACGTCTAATATACACGGAGCATTTGACAAACAGATTTCTCTCAATTTTCTCGGTTTGCTTTGAGTTTAGACATAACCAAATGTTCTTATGTAAACCTTGTGTGTATTTGAGAGTATTAGCGAAATAATACTCGAAAGATAACTTAGTCCAGCAACCAGGCGCTGTTAGACAAGCTTTTAGTTCATGTGCACGTCGGGTGTTCGCGCTCAGAACAGCGCATCAGCAGTGAATGACATGTTTAACCGACAAGGCTATAAAGCACATGCAAATGAACTTTTGTGAACTCGCTGAACTGATGTAGCAGTTCCTCTGCGAGTATTTGTCGCGTTGTACACTAATGCTATTGAGACGGAGGTGTCAGGACTGCAACTGACAGAATGCACGATATAGCTGCAGTCTGCAGCTTGCTTGGAGCATGGATCATAGCGCAAATTTGAAATATATCGATATATCGCCCAGCCCTGGCGACCTAACTGATGTTCTTGTCAACTGACAACGATACCAGCGCGAGAGCGACTAGAGATACGAAATTGAGCAGGTGAACAAGCTGAACCAATTAGACATTCTCTGGCTGAACGCAATACGTCCTTGTTGATACTTTGAAAGGAACTTTTTGTACGCACGTCAGCCAGTTATGGGTTATGTCCTCATATTCTCTCCTTTTCACTCCGGCTGCCGACCCCCCCTATGTATGTATGTATTTTCTTACATAGAAAATATGGTACTTTTTAAAATAAATAAATAATAAAAAAAACACCATAAATGGATAGACAAAACTTTATCGAAGACAGTGACATAACATTTATAATAAATAAAATGTAGGATCACACCTGAGTCCTCTGTGCCCACATTTGTCCACAATGGGCTCTATGCACGGCGGTATTTCCGGTGAAGCATTAGGGATGCTCGATAACTTCCGCCGATCATAGAGTCCAATGCAATAGCAAGAATTTATATTGAATTTTATACTCCATGGTTATACTAATGAAACGTTAGTCACAAAAACAGATAAAACAGACACCCCTCGTTGTGTTTATGCTTCTTTTTAAAATTATATCAAATAAACATATAAAATTACATCTAAACGTATGTACGTTTCGTTTCAAAGACGGGAGGACAGTAAATATTGAAGACTCTGCCATAATCCCGTTTTCTCCGGTTTTGCTCCGCTTTAATCTACACAACCGGAAATAGACGAGCATCCTTGCGTCAAATGCGGAACTTATGCGTGCATATAGCCCATTACAGGATTAAGGGCTAAGGTTTGAGGGCTAGCATACATTGTGTTTAATTTGTCATTTGATGAGATCTAATATATGTGTTGATGAAGAAATACATGGATCCGACAATTACACACATGCACTTTAATTGTCCAGAGGCATAACTTTTTCCAAGCGTGTCACTGCTAGAGGTTCTGGGCTCTAATCCGCACTCGCATATGTTTTTTTTTTCTCATTAAAACCAATTATGTTTATCAGTAGTTGTATATCAAGAGACACGTTTGTGTTCATTTTAATTTGTGATTTCACTGGAACAAATAGAGAGAGAGTAAACAAACGAATTAAATGAATGCTCTGCTCGTTAACTAGAGATATTTTATTATTTGTATTATTTACATCCGTGTCCCGAGTTGTTTCAAAAGTGGTGGGGACACGTCCCACCCGTTAATTACGCCCATGCCTCCATGTATTTTGCGCTGTACAAACCCGAGCTGTTACTTCCTTCTGTTTCCTGTTTTGTATGTAGGTGGTCTAAAGCAAGAATCTATGGAAGTAGGTTGTGTTAGAGCAAGTGAATGTAAAAGCTGGTCTTTTACTGCAACACCCCACAGAAGTGAATATTCTGTGCAGTGCTGCAACACCAACATGTGCAATGCCAGACCTGCCCCAGGTATGCTTCTTTATTACTTCATGAACTAATGTCCATTTAGGAGAATATATACAGCTAATTCTGATTGTGGATCTCGAATCTGATTGGTTGAGTAGGCTATTGAGTACCCTTTCAAGCCAACAGATATTCCACTCCTCATACATGAACCCGTTTGTATCCCTCCACATGTAGGCTATCTACAAAAGCCCCAGTGTTAAATTAACACTGCTCTGTGTTTTTATGAGTCCACATAGGGCTTTTACACTGGGCTCGCGTTTTTCATTATCTATCTTTATAAATAAACCACAGATTTGAGATTTAAGCAACCACATTCTCACCTGAAACACTCTTAAAATTAAATTTCACCACACAATAGCAGTACTCTGATATTACGCGGGTTGCTTGCTGGTTGGTGGGAGATGCATTCTGGGATACCTTATTCTCTATTCTAATGCTCATTTATGATCCACAGCTGAGGAATTGTTTAATTCCAGTGTCACAGACATGAAAAAAAAATATTTTGTTTCTTTCACAGCCTTGAACTCTCAACCCAATGGGAAGAAATGTTACTCTTGTAACTGGGAAGGTTGCTCACAGACAGTGGATTGTATTGGGAATGAGAATTACTGCTTTACTGCAAACGGTAAGAATTTAGTGATAAGTTAAGAAAATTTAATGGCTATTTTATTCTGTATTATGTGAATACTTTACTTCATACAATAATTCCAGACATTAGAAGGCCAGATTAACTGTGTTGCAACACATTGTGTTGTCTTTTGTTTATGATTCAACTTCTTGTATTTTTCTTGTTTTTTTATATTTTTAACAGAGCCTTTTTCACACCCGATGATGAAAGGATGTGCATCTGAATTTTTATGCGGGTCGTCAGGGTTGTTAGGACCTCATGTCACATGTTGTGAGGGGAATCTGTGTAACGCTGTAGAGAGAGTCTCTCAGAGCTTATTGTTTCTCTGCTGTTCTCTGATATTTTTCTTCCTCCTGAACTGATGTCAGATTCGACAGAAGGAGGGGGGAATCAGAACAAAAATAATAAGAAACTTTTGACACACCAGATTGCTGAAAAAAATAGTCAAATTCAACCTTTCTTTTCTAATAAATTAGATTAATTAATTTGTTATACTGATCTGAAAATAAAATGTAAAGAAAATAAAGTCTTTTCAAATGAAAACATTTTAGTGGCCTCAAATCTTTTGGAAACCAGCTGTGTATTTTTAAATGCTAAAAGAAATACAACAAATAATTGCATAAATGGCAAATATTTCATTTTCCTGAAATGCATTTGTTTTCTTCATATTAATTGTATGGCTGGGTATTTTAAAATGTAATTGACTAAATCTGAATGAACAGAGGAAAGTGCAGGGGTCAGAAAGTAAATGTCCTGGCATATTTTTATTCCACCCACAGCAAAAACTTCAATGTTAAATGAACTTTCCTGTGAGTTTATTTGGATCCAGACTCAAGAGTTTTAAAGTTAATGAGATAATTAAGAGAATAATTGAGTGATGTTATACGCCATTATTGAAGACACCTGATGTTAAATAATCATTATGGCTTCTGTTTGTATACGCGAAGTGAACTGTCTTTATGAAGTATCTTCTTATTAAACAGTCTGTACACTTACAAAGTTTTCAATGCTTCATTTTGCATGTATGGACCCTCATTATGTTTCTGTGTTAGTGTGGGGCTATTCTGAGCCTTGTTAGTGGTTACTATAAACCGTATAAACTAGCAATTTCCTTTTACTTAGTTAATACCCAGTACTAGCATTATACGCTAAACAGTTTTTAGAGGGAATGAAAACAAATCTCAGAGAACTGTTGACTAGGTACCAATGTTTTATTAGACCAAAGGTTCATTTTGTGCCGGAGTTCTCCTTTAAATGTATTAAGATTTTGTTAGGCTGTTGTAACTGAATTTTAAAAGCCCGATGAACAAAGAAAAAAAAGTGATCAGATGTTATAGATCATGTTTACACACTCACCATAATGGTGGCTTAAAATGTAATTTTCTCCTTCAGTGATTCTGCTTGTTAACATCAGGTGTCTTCAATAATAGGCAATCATCACTCAATTAATCACTTAATTATCTCATTAACTTTAACACTGCTTCAGTGTTCATTTAACACTCTCCTCAGAGTTTATATAATTCACACTTTAAAGTGTTAATTTAATACTGGGGATTTTGCTGTGTGTTTGTTGCATGGTCTGCAATATACAGACAGTTGATTACGTGACTACATGACAGAAGAACAGGAGCCTTGAAGATTTCACAGCACATGGGACAAGAAAGATCTTCTGTGGATACATCTAGTGATGTTCACTGTTTGAGCTCCAGAAACTTTCATAAATAAATTATTGTATGTGTATGGCCGCGTCCGGGGGAGGATAGGAATACCCAAGAGCGAGGGGTCTGGTCAATTTCTTTATTTTACATTGTGAAACTTTTACAGCCTATAGTTGTTTTCAAATATTCTATATTGATATTGTGTGAAATTGTCTTCTCATTATATGTTATGCATGTGAAGCACTGTGAGTTGCATTCCATGCAAATTGCGATATTTATAGGCTATTAGGCATATTAATGAATAGCTAATTAAACATGTAAAAGTGTAAAATAAAGGCAATAATAGTTATATTGTGACAAAAGTTATATAAAAACTGTCAAAAGAAAGACTCTGTAGCCTACTGTCTGAAAAAATAAAGAGTAATCTTTAATATATAAACATTTTATTAACCATATATTTTGCCTTCTCAAGCTATAAGCTACAAGTATTATGCTCTACAAAGTCTGTGATTTTCATGAGTTTAATTATGTTTTCAGCCAACTTCTTGACAGGCACTCGGGAAAATTGGATATCTCCCTGTTTTATGGAAGTCCTAGCTAGCATGCTGCATTTTATATATCTTGATTTCTCATGATCTTGACATAAGTTATTTTCTCATGCGAAATAATCAACGGCCTCTTAGGCTTCCGTATCTTAATTAAAAACAACTCTCCCGGTTTGAAGCGCCAACGTTTGGAAAGGCGCCATATTTGGAAAACGCCCCTTCTTGTTCATCAGAAACCACTTGGCACTTGTCTTGAACTCAAGAGACTGAAGAGACAGATACTGGCTGCAAGATGGCAGATCAAATGGAGACAACGGTAAGAATATTTTTCACGCTTCTATAAACTGACTATTTCTATATTTAATAAGGTCTTTATTACCTTTTTTTTCTCCAGAGAAGCGCGCGCCGCCATCTTTGGGATATAACTTATTGTGTTTAAACTTCAATTTTTTTTCGGTAACTCTGTATATTTCTGTATATTTCTGTGGCATCATCGCAGTCGAAGAGTAATTAATTAGCAGGTGAAGTGGATTAAAGTTACTTTTTGTAGAGTTAACGAAAGTTAGCATGAACATTGTAGGCTAATGTTTAAAGCAGATGTTTTAAAAATGCCAGTAGACCGGGCGGGAAGATTGGTCTGTTATTCATAACTAACGTTACATATGAAATTTGGAAATACAACGAGCGTATCGCTGAAAAGGGGGCTGGGGTATAAGGTTTTATTTCTTATTTCAATTAGTTTTATTGTCTATTTTTATAATATGACAGATCCCTCCTAATCAAATTACTAAGTCCAGGTGGTGATGTGAAGTTCGGATCCTTTTTACTGACTTTCTCGTTCATCAAAACAATCGAATCTTCGAGTCATTTTGTTCAAAGTGTTGTTTAAGTGTGGCATAGTTTGAACAGCAAAAAAATCTTGGTCATATTTTAATTTAAGACATAACCATCATAATGCAGCGGCAACGAGTCTCGTTCATTTGTCACGTGACAGACGTAATGAATGGATCATAAAATAATCTATAAGGATAAAGTTGAATCAAACAGCTCACTGAGGTTTACCTGATGTTTTCACACTTGATTCTTCACTTTAATTCTTTTGCAGTGAACATGTTTTCTACTCCACATGTATTTGACGGACCCAATGAGCATCTCACTGTCCAATGGACATGCCTTAACTGCAATTTCTAGAATTGCATTAATATTGCATCCTCATGGGCATTTTATCATTTTTGACTTTTCAGTCTGAGTTAAATCTCTTTTTTTGCTTATTTTTGTCTGTAAAAGAAAACGCATACAATGAGAAAACTGAGTACAATGAGAAAAAGAATAGAAAAACCTTTCTTCAGATTTATAATTATTGAGTAACTTGATTTGTTTAATGATCAAACGAATTAATTTCCAAACATGTGCATATTTATTCTCTGGCAGCCAAGCTAAACGAGTAAACTTTGTCTTGGCTATAACATTAATACCAAACATATGCAATATTTATTGAAACATTGCTATTTTCTGTAAAGAAAATGCACTCATTATAAATTGAATGTGTTTTCAGATGGATGAAGTTTTGAAGCTTTTGGAAAACTACAAACTAGAGAAGTTTTATGACCAGTTTGTGGAGCTTGGGATTGAGGACGTGAAGGATTTCATTGACGGTGTGACTGATGAGGACTTGGACAACATGAGTAAGATTTATCAGCTGATTTCTGTGGAAAAATGTATTCATACATTATTTTTTTTTAAATAATAAAGTTATCACAATGCGTTACTACAACAATTATTCAAATGATACTTTTACACTTTTTTTATTATTATTATTAAATGACATTCTCTGTTTGGTGTCTCCTGAAGAGTTTAAGCAAGTTCAGAAGAACAAATTCAAGAACATGATCGAGGACATTCAGAGACTCGGTTTGGCTCCTCCACCAAAAGCATCATTGAGGAAATCACTTCAGGCATATTTCCTCTATTATTCATTCCCAAAATGTCAAGGGCGCAAAGAAATACAAGGTACGTATTTTAGGTAGTCCATTAAACTTGAAAGACAATAATGACTTTTATTCTAATAATTTTGAGTTTGTTTGCACAGATATGGACCCGTTACAGAACACAGTAGAGGATCTCATTCTGAGGATCAGCATTCACGAGAACATCGGTGACCACATGACTGTGTGTCTGTTCACTGTTGATGGGATGCCTTTGACAGATGACCCGTTCTTCAACACATGTGAGTGTTTATTGATATTCATATAATATTGTGCTACTGCAATATACAGCACTGAAATAAGAAACATTTTTTGTACTTTACCAATTATACAGTTTTTTTAATACTTTATATTTGTAACGATCTCACAGGCTAAAAAACAAATCACATCCATAAGTAATTATGGATGTATCAGATTTTGTTTTTGAGATTTGGAGGCGTTGCACAGATTTTACTCAACTCTAAAATTACTAACAATATCTGTAAATGAACAAATTAGCTGTGATTTTAAATATTATGTCATAAATGACAAATTGCTGTAAGGCAAAGACAAAAATACTTTCTCAGCTTTTTGTTTAAAATGTTTTTTATTTATTTTATTTTTTTATGAAACTTGCCCACATTCAAGTGTTGATAAAGGATGCATGAAGCTTGAATAAAATGTTTTTAAAATGGAAAGAGTTAAAATATTAAAGGTATATTTCGAGTATAAAACACTAATACATTAATAGGAACATGGATAATATATTAAAATATGCTAAAGTAATCTAAATAGTAAATTATAAGTACAATGTTATCTTCACTTAAAGAACCTACAGGTATACTGTCAGTGAACTGCTAGTTTAGTAGTTTTATAGTGAGAGTATACTTGAAAGTGTACTTTTATAAACTGTGCAACAAGTATTTCACTAGTAAACTATCACTATACCTCAGTGGAGATTTCTTTAAGACTGCAAGGGAAGCTCAGCTTCCCCTGTAATGTCAAACAAATAATGATCAAATGTGTACTATTGTGTTAACATTTTAATGAGTAAAAATGCGTTAGAACACGGTAATCTCGAAGACGAGTTCGAGTCGGCTGACTTGATCTCCTTCTCATGCAGCGCCTCCTGTAGCGCGTCACAGTGCATGCGTTTTCCTATGGCATTTCCCCGTTGAAGCTCGGCGTCCATTGACTTCAATGGGGCTGCTTTGAACAGTTTTTTTTCAGTGCTGTTAAAGTAGACGGTCATTGGATAAATGCTGCGATTATGTCCCGCCCACGGACGCCGGGCGTCTCTGGAGTTAATAGGGAAGTGGGCTGGCCTGGCGTCCGGGCGTCCGCGTGATGATTGGAGGATTGCATCTCCTTTTGATTGACAGTGATTTCACCCAATAAAAAAATCGCTGACGCGGAAGCTAGTTTAAAGACTTCGTGCTCAGTCTCGTCGCGAATTTTGTGTGTATTTTACTCGAAAGACGAACTGCTGTAACATATTTCTTAGTATTTGCAATTTTCATCAGATATTTCACAGTTCAACCTAATTCCCACATTTCTTCCGTCGATGTCAGGTGTCTTGTTACATGTGTGGGCGTGGTGTTTGAATCACGGCACATCTGTCTAGTTTGGTTTCACTTTTGTGTTGGGAATGGGATTCGGACATGCATTCTCCCCGTGTTTGTTTTCGGTTGTGAGTGCACAGGATGACCTTGTGGTCGTACTCATGCGTAACGTTAGCGTTCTGTCTTGTCGTGTTCGCTCTGTTCAGTGTGTTGTGTATTGTGTGGCACATGGTTTGTGTTTACATCGGCCGCGTGCTTTCATGTCATGTTTTGTCTTGTGCTGTGTAGCACACAGCTTGTGTTTTACACTAACTGTGTGCTTTCATGTTGTCATGTTCTGTGTGAACACGTGTCTTATGAGTGTTCTCATCGTTCTTCAGGTCTCATTTTGTGTGAGCACAATTGCTTTTTAATTTGTTTTATTGGTCATGTGTTTTTGTCATGTTTGGTATGAGCACATGGCTTGTGCTTGTCATGTGTTTGTTGTGCCATATGTGCTTTCCTGTCATTGTGACTCCCATCTTGTTTCCTGATTATTAGTTATTTTGCCCCACCTGTCCTCCCTCGTTACCTGCCTTTTTTGCTCCCAATTTATTCCCCTTGTTTTTTTTTGTGTTGTTTTTATCAATAAAATAAAGCCCATCGAGTCCTCGCTCTTTTCACCATCCCCACACCTGACAGTCGAGTTTAAAAAAATGAAGAAGAAAAAAGAAGAGCTTCCCCTCTTTGAAAGACCAGCAGCCGCCACTGCTATACCTATAACTTCACTTGTAGCACAGTTGCAGTACAAACGGAAAACTAGTTGTGTATACAGTTTAATACTGCTACACTAAAAAGTATACTTTTACACACACAAAAAGGCCAATTTAGCCCCAAGTAGTTTTGAAACGGTACACAAAAATTATAAACAGGAATTTTCCTCATTGAGTGTTAGACTGAAGTGTATCTTCATTGATGACACCTGAACCAGAGTTCACAGAACAACAAATTATTTCATCTCTCCAGACTGCCAGTCGTTCATCTTACCAACACTGACCTGTGAAACAGAATATTAGCACACACACACACACACACACACACACACACACACACACACACACACACACACACACACACACACAGAATCCAGCCTCGTCAAGGTCAAGCTCTGAACACAAAACGTTCCCAAAACACACTATTTGAATGTTTTGGGAAAGTCTCTTGTTTAGAGCAGAGTTCGACCAAATGCATGTTCTTACTCTCTATGGAGGTGGAGACAATATTCATTATTATCCCTTAGTGATTTGAAGATGTAATGTAAATGCTTTAATAACATGCGGTTGAAGTGGTTCAAATCATTTAATATATAGAAGGGGGAAAATATTGATTATTGATCAATAACTTATAAATCACTCAAAAAAATAAATGCATGCTTTGAGGCAGTGGATTCCAGAATATACTTGAACTTTACTTAAGTGCACTCAATAAAATGAACCTGAAGTGTACTTATGTTTTTGTAATGGTCGGCTGGCCGCTTGTGATCAGATCTTAATTCTTGATGCAACTCATTCATTGTCCTCATTAAAACAAACAAAAAATTTTAAATATTGACAGAGTCAGAATTACAGTAAATAAAGAAAGACATGTTCAGCCCTTGATCACAGTGTTTATAGTGTGCATAATGTAGTGTGCATAATTTCTCCTCAAATGTAGGACATTCCTAGTTCCCACTAGGGCTGTTGGAACGAAATTCGAATATAATTCGAATATTTAAAAAATCAATACTATTCGAATGGTAAAATTACTATTCGAATATTGCTTATATATTATATATATTTAAAAATAATATATTCTTCCGAAGTGACCAGGTGTAAATGGCCCCTTATCGCTTTCTTATCAACAATAGGAGAGCGCAGGACTAACTTTCGCGTGGCACGTTCGCAAGGTCTCGTTCACTCCCTCTCTGCCATGCACGCGCCAAAATTCCGGGAGATTTGCGGCCATCAAGGAGACGCTATCAATATGCGGGAGATTCCCGGACCTTCCGACGCGATATGACGATCACATCACCTCAGATCTGAGCGTCTATTCATCAAGCCAACGCGCCGCAATCTATCGCAAATCAAAGTGAAAGTAAGTCGCAGACGCTTAACACTAGCATCTTCATTAAAAGTAAAGAAATGAAATGATCTTTCCAGTTCTGTTGCCGCTCTCCCTTATTGCTGTCTTTGCCGATTTTGAAATTAGCAGCTGATCAATAAAATGCAGTGCAAATCTGTTGCTTTCGGTGACGTTTGCACTTCATTACATCTATAGCATCGGAATTGAATATCGGATTTATATCTGTATTGCAAAAACACATTTATGTGACCAGGTGTAAATGGAATCGTTTTGATAAATCAGAGCTATCCGATCTGAGAAAACAAATGAAGTGGCCAAGTATAAACAGCCACTAAATGTTTATTGTAGTAATGTTAGATGTCCCTCCAGTGGGCCGAACGTGTAATAACAACCACAGGCTATAGTGGCATTGACGATCCATAAGAATGTGTAATGTCGTAAATATTATAAATTTGAGCATTTAATAATATTTATACATAAAATAAGGAATGGAATTCGAATAGTATTCTAGCGGAAGATTGACAGCCCTAGTTCCCAGTAGGAACTTTTAACTGGAGCAAGTCAGAGTTGGGACTGAAAAACTACAAAAACCCAACTTCTGACTCCAATACGGCATCTCAGCACATCAACCATAATGACACAGTAGTAATATATATTAGGGCTGGGAATCGATTAAAAAAAGTTACTTATTAATTGTACAATTTCCTGTGAGTAATTGCAAGTAATCCAAAAATAGAGAAAATTTTACGCGTTAAACATCTCAAATGTCGCGTTTTACGCGTGAAACATCTCAAAATATATCAGCCCTACGATAACATGGTATATAATAGATTTTTTTATTACTGTAATACTTCTGTCAACTCGGGTAAATGGAACATAATCTTTCCTTAAAGCGCTTCTGCACTTGTGATGTTGAGCCCCTATTACTTTTTTCATGCAAGTAGCATTCTTAAGTGTTTTCACCGTCTGCTTTCAATGATTCCTGAACGCATTTGTGCTGAACTGATTAATCGACAATTGTTCACTAATTAATCATTGATATCTATATCTAGTGTGTTCAGACAGCTTTGATTTTCTCCATTTAATCTAACTGAAATTGTCTTTGCATGTTTTGTTTATCCTCACAGGGTCCCTGAAAGACAGGCACATTGAAAATGGGAGTGAACTCTACGCCATATTTACACCAAAAGAAAACTTACGAGAAACTGCCAGACCCTCCCAGGAAAACAACATGAGAAATGAAGGCCCACACAGCGTCTTCTGTCATGTGATGCTAAAAGTAACAAGACAAAAATAATGTTATCTATTTATATGCTGCTTTTCCCAAACGTCAATACATTTTATATTTCATATATTTCACCATCACCCTTTCTTTGGGTTTGAAAGGTCTGACCATGAGCTACTGGTTAAATGTCATTCTACCGTGAGCATGAGGGTAAATGCTGAGAGAATACACATTTATTTGGAGGACTGTACCTAATTGTGTGTTTATTAAGAATAGGGTACCAGCCATAAGTAAACGTCATAGAGGGGTAATTTACACACATTCGAGTGATTATGAGAATGTAAAGCTGAGTTACAGAGTTACAATTTATTTATAACCTCTTATAAACGTCACCGCTGGTCACATGGTCTATGGTACCATACATTTAAACTTAACAAACAATGCTGTCAATATTTTCTCTAGGAACTTTTTGACTCTTGGAAATGTTCTTACTTCCACAGCCTTTTTTAGCTTCTTCCCGTGGCTTTGATGAGAGCTCTTCTGTCTTGGCCATATTATCTACTCAATTTCTGCACATGCATGGGTTCAATTTAGGCATGGACCAACTAGTGTACATGTACACACACAAAACTTAAATGTTTTTTTTTTTTTTTTTTTTTACAAACAGGGTAGGTATGAAATCCATGTGAACTTGGATTGTGACACATTGACTGACTTGAGAGGACGGCTTTCACTTGAGAGTGGAATACCTTCACACGTTCTTTACCTCAAGTAATTTGCTTCATTTTAATATGGAAAGCAGATAGATCAAAACACAAATATTCTAAAAAATATATATTTTAAACCTTACCTAATTTAATCAGTACTTTATATTTCTCTCTTTTACAGAGACTATAGATGTAAAGTCAATGATACACTACATAATCTTGGAATCAGTGAAGACACGTTGCTGCAATTCTCTTTGTCCTCATTTCACAATGGAGCACCGCAGATTAATAAATTCTGCCAAAGTGATGTCACACCATCAGTGAAACAAACCGAGAAGGGCCTCAGTGCCTTTTTCTCAGTTTTGAATGCCATTGTAAGTTTCCTTTTCTGATTACTTGTTTTACTTTTTTCAGCATTAAACACTTACTTTGCATTCAAAATATTTGCTTTACACACCAGGTCTCATGTTATAGTGTTTCTTTGGCAAGAAAGTTTGTCAAATGCTCTCTAGAATCAAAATCACTTATAGTATATATGGCAAATAAAGTGTACTAAATAGATGACAGGGAGCAATTCAGATAATTAAGAAAACATCATCAGTATGACAACGCGTTTTTCTGGATTTGTTTGCATAGTGAGTTTTTGCAGCAGGTTTCTGTATTAGGTTGCATAGTGAGTATTTGCAGTGCGTTTGTTTGCATAGTGTGTATTTGCAGCGGGCTTCTGTATTTGGTTGCATAGTGTGTATTTGCAGCGGGCTTCTGTATTTGGTTGCATAGTGTGTATTTGCAGCGGGCTTCTGTATTTGGTTGCATAGTGAGTGTTTGCAGCGGGTTTCTGTATTTGGTTGCATAGTGAGTGTTTGCAGCGGGTTTCTGTATTTGGTTGCATAGTGAGTGTTTGCAGTGCGTTTCTGTATTTGGTTGCATAGTGTGTATTTGCAGTGGGTTTTTGTATTTGGTTGCATAGTGAGTATTTGCAGTGCGTTTGTTTGCATAGTGAGTATTTGCAGCAGGTTTCTGTATTTGGTTGCATAGGGAGTATTTGCAGTGCATTTCTTTATTTGGTTGCATAGTGAGTATTTGCAGTGCATTTCTGTATTTGGTTGCATAGTGTGTATTTGCAGTGGGTTTTTGTATTTGGTTGCATAGTGAGTATTTGCAGTGCGTTTGTTTGCATAGTGAGTATTTGCAGTGCATTTCTTTATTTGGTTGCATAGTGTGTATTTGCAGTGGGTTTTTGTATTTGGTTGTATAGTGAGTATTTGCAGTGCGTTTGTTTGCATAGTGAGTATTTGCAGTGCATTTCTTTATTTGGTTGCATAGTGAGTATTTGCAGTGGGTTTTTGTATTTGGTTGCATAGTGAGTATTTGCAGTGCGTTTGTTTGCATAGTGAGTATTTGCAGTGCATTTCTTTATTTGGTTGCATAGTGTGTATTTGCAGTGGGTTTTTGTATTTGGTTGCATAGTGAGTATTTGCAGTGCGTTTGTTTGCATAGTGAGTATTTGCAGCAGGTTTCTGTATTTGGTTGCATAGTGAGTATTTTAGCAGCTGTAATATGTTTTCAGCATGAAACCCGCTGAAGTCTTTTTGCCACTCACTGTGAGTAACTGCAGGCACTCCGGCCGATGGTGACGTCATGCGCATTCCCTCTATACTAACCTGATGCTTGGTTCAAAAACAGATACAGTAACCTACATTAAACCACATTAGGCTATACTTATGCATCATGAATGGGCTAAAAAAAAATGTGTTTGTAAATCTAATACTATGCTTCCTCTCAATCTAATTCTGAACATCCAGAGAAAAAAAAATAGAGGAGAGGGGTTCAAGAATGTGATTGCATACATTCGGAAAATCAGTGGATGCAATGCCTTAGCCCAGAGCTTGTTTCAGGTTATCTGCCAAAACAAGACTGGTACACGGGTTCAGAAGGTAAAATACAATTTTACATAAATGTTGTTCCTATAAATATGCTATATATATACATTTATGTTATGCCTTAATGTATTATATTGCCTCTACTTACAGATTGCCATAGTTGAAGGACTGTACTATCTCTTCAGAGAGTTGTTACCCAGCCATACAAAAAGATCTGATGACAGGATAATTGAGGACATGGATGTTTTTGAGTATGCCCCAGTTTGCTGGGCCTACCTCATGTCTCAAGCAAAGGTATAAGTGCATTGTATAATTTGCAGGTGTTTTCAAAGAAGTGTTTTGACAGGTTTTACGATTGGTGTTAAAAGGTCATGCAAAAAAAAAAGCCTTTTTTCCCCAAATGCAAAAAAGTTAACAACAGCATTTACTTGATACCAGTATTTCTCCCTGCAGGATGTGAGCACAGAGCATGAAAACTATGCTTCAATTTGCATGAAGGCACAGTCAACAAATCAGCGTTTCTCTGAGCCGGTGCGTGTCCCAGGCGTGCCTGAAGTGTTTGAGAGAGAGTATGTGCTGGATGTCATTAGAGGTAGAAGTCTTCACTTTTCATGTGATTGTTTATTTATGCTGTATGTAGGGTTGCCAACTTCTGAAAAGAAAAATGCGGGACAATCGGGGTTCTATACAGGAAAATAAGGGACACTCAAAACATTTGTACTGTATCACACACTGTGTCATTTCAGGTCCGTATGCGTTTAAAAGACAAAAACACATTTGTTTTGCTTAACTTGTTATGTACAATTTAATTCCGAAACAAATTTTAATGTCACACAAAACAGCTCAATATAATAACATTCATAATATAAATCTCCTTTGAACCTTCTATTCTTCAAATAATCCTGACTTATTTTTTCAAGACAAGACATGTTTCTTGGGCATCAAATCACATCAGCATATGTTCATGTATATATTTCATGTTTTCATGTGTGGCTGGATGTTGGACTCATGAACAATAATCACTTAAATGGTTTAAATTCACCAAAACGGATTTACGGAAATCAAAACCTGGCCGGACAGTGAAAGGGATTTGCCGTTAGCGCGAGTCCGGGTCAAACCGGGAGCGACCAGACAGCTGAGGATTCTGTGCACAAATCAAATAATTTGTCCCAAAAGAATAATTAATTCTCAAGTTAGAGTTTATTGGTATGATCCAATAAATTGGATGAAGCGCGTGATTGGATGGTGACCGGTTTCGTGGTCATTCTCAAGTGTTGTGTTGCTGTTGTATCAGTCAGATCAGCGTAGCTCTCAATAAACGGGACAAGAGTAAGTACTGAATAGTTTAAAATCGTTTGAATGTTTAAACTGTTAAGACTTAAAGACGTGCAAATGGTAAATTTTAGTGATGATGCAATGCTGACCCGATTAAGCAAGTTAATATCCCGTCATGTGCCGACTCCTAAGCGCGAGTGTGTAGTTTCACCGGCTGACGTTTGCCTTGAGCAGCCGTTTTGAGAGACGAGAGAGAAGACGCAGCACCATTGAACTCGCGCTGTTTGTGAAATTGCGTCTCGCAGAACGTTTTAAAACTACTGATTTGATTTTAAAGTCTGTGGATTCATTTACTAATACAACCTACATGCTAAAGTGAATCGATGTTTTGCGGGAATTTCCCGCATTAATAGTGGTAGAGCTGTGGGAATGATTAAAAGAACATTTTACTTAAAAAAAACAACAAACATCTACAGTATTTAGGGTTATTTTAAAGAACTTCAGAAATAAATCATCATGCAGCATATCATCAGTGTTTCTCAGCTCATCCTGGACTGAAGCTCAGGCACTACTCTTCAACACAATAGGGACCTAGTTCACACATTGCATCAAGAATTTAAATTAAAATACATTTTTATTTTTCTTACAAAAACCCGTCGCTTCGCTTCAGAAGGCCTTTATTAAAGGGTTAGTTCACCCAAAAATGAAAATTAAGTCATTAATTACTCACCCCCATGCTGTTCCAACCCCGTAAGACCTTCGTTCATCTTCGGAACACAAATAAAGATATTTTTGATTTAATCTGAGAGCTGGATCACTCTTCCATAGACTGCCTAAGGGACTGGCTCTTGACGGCCCAGAAAGTCATTAAAGAAAAGGTTTAAATATTCCATGTGCCTACAGCGGCTCAATTATAAGTTTATCAAGCGACGAGACTACTTTTTGTGCGAAAAAAACATAAATAACGACTTAATTCGACTATTCTATTACTTCCTTATGGGCGCATGCGCGAGAACTGAGACGAGGACGTTCTCCTTCGTCTACTTCTTGTTACCGGCTGCTCCACTAAGGAGTTTTACCGCCACCTACCGTATAAGATGATGATCCATATATAAGGCGCTCCGGATTATAAGGAACACTGTCGTTTTTTGAGAAGATTAAAGGCTTTTAAGTGCACCTTTTAGTGCGGAAATTGAAAAGCGTATGTACAGCGCGCATCTTCCTCTGCTTGTAAACAGAAAGTTTTGCGCTTCCAGCTATATCAGCACATCATCTTATACGGTAGGGGGCGGTAAAACTCCTAAGCGGTGAGCAGCCGGTAACAAGAAGTAGTCGAAGGAGAACGTCCTCGTCTCAGTTCTCGCGCATGCGCCCATAAGGAAGTAATAGAATAGTCGAATTAAGTCGTTATTTATGTTTTTTTCGCACAAAAAGTATTCTGGTCGCTTGATAAACTTATAATTGAGCCGCTGTAGGCACATGGAATATTTAAACCTTTTCTTTAATGACTTTATGGGCCGTCAAGAGCCAGTCCCTTAGGCAGTCTATGGAAGAGTGATCTAGCTCTCAGATTCAATCAAAAATATCTTTATTTGTGTTCCGAAGATGAACGAAGGTCTTACGGGGTTGGTACAGCATGGGGGTGAGTAATTAATGACCTAATTTTTCATTTTTGGGTGAACTAACCCTTTAACTCCTGTAGCCGTATGGACTCAAACTTGCTTAATGAGGAAAATAGTCCCAACTCTGTAAACTCAGTCTACCCTATCGTAATACGTATTATTCTGTTTTTATTTTTGTATTTTTTAGAGGGAGGAATTATTCCAAACTGCTCTGAACTGAATCTTAAAGAGACCTCAATCAAAAAAGCCACTGATGTTGAAAAGATTCTGCTCAGTCTCCCGCCGTTCCTTGAATACGTCCCCCTCTGGACTGACTATGACGGCACTACACCCGAGTCCAGGTATCACACTTTTCACCTGCTAAATGTTAGATTTACATTTGAAACCGCTACAGCAGCCGGGAAGATAATGGGCTATTGGCTTTTTACGCTGCTTGTAAAGAAGTGTTGGGATGCTCGGGATCTGTGATGATAACAGGTTTGTGTGTACTCCTGAGTTTATTCTGATGGAAATATCTTAAACTCCAACAATCTTTTGGAAAAGGTGTTTTAACCACACAAACAGCCCAATTTGAATGAAGCTCGCATTACAGATTAATTAATCAGATTCAGTTCCCGTCCCGAGCGTAAAGCCTAACGTGATTGGTTGTAGCGAGAACGTGCTACGATTGGTCAGGTCAATGTGGCCGTTATCTGATTGGCTTAGATAAATGGTGGGTGGAGTCCACTTATTTGTGGATTTATCAGAAATAAGTTAGCATTGGTAAAGTCGTTTATTTTGCTGTTATTAAACATGAATATATGATAAAACAGTACCAGTTAACATGGTTGATGGTCAAATATCTGGACATGCCTAGTAGTTAATGTTAATTATTGATTTCTCAAGACGTACACAGACGTCACTATCTGTGTTTCCATTGCCCTTCAAACTGCGTGAATTGGCTTTATGCCCAGCTGCACTACTTCCTGAACTTCAGCCAGCTCCTTGTTTCCTGTCTGCCGTTATTGGCCAAATTGATTAAATCAGGTGTGTCTGATTATTGTTGCCATGACTACTGAGGTCAGGCGCACCTGGATTAATCAGTTTGGCCAATAATGGAAGACAGGAAACAAGGAGCTGGCTGAAGTTTAGGAAGTAGTGAAGCTGTGCATAAAGCCCATTGCGAATCGAAAATTAGGCCAATGGAAACATGTCAATTTCATAAAAACTCCCATTTAACGCAAAATCAGTGTTGCCAGTACTTTCCCATAATATCAAGAAGAAGAAAAAAAGCAATGTACTATAAAAGCCTAGGAGTCAAATTTACTAAACAAGACAATTCCTCTCGGCTATTAAAAGCCCTTTTACTTAGTAGAAAAATAATGTGAATCAAATTATTCTCATTTGATTCACATTATTTTTCTAAACAATTTCTATAATTATGGGGTTAGACCCCCACTTCCATGCTTGTATTGAATGGCCACATGCAGCAATGCAGCACTTACATGTACTGTAAAGTCGTTTTCTTTTTATGACACTGGATAGTGGCCTTCGAGGAGCAGACTAGACACTTCTGGAGTAAATTTTGGAGGCCTGAGACTATTGGTTTATTTTTAGACTTTTTAGACTTTCTTGCATCTCCCTTTTGAAGTCATTGGTTCATTTTTTGAACATGCTCTAAATAAAACAAGACAACATTATCAATCATGTCAACATTATCTTGCCTTGTCTTTTTATTAATGAAATTGAGTTGGTCTTTTTCAGCAAAATAAAGATTTATTAGTATCTATAATGCTTATTCTGATGACAATATGCTCTTTTAGTTTTAACTTCAATCCAGAGGAAACATTTGCCGAAATGAACAAGAAAGTGGAAGAGTTTTCTCATTTGGTTGTAACTCCACCGCTACAACTCAAGGGGTTTGGAGTTGAGGGACCACGCTTGATCCTCCTCAGTCACGGTAACTGATGTTACATTAGTATATCATTAAAAGAACTGATAATATTCCACACTATATTACTGGTAACACTATTAACTAATGTTTTATTGTTATAGAAAAATATGGGATGTACATCTGCAAAGATAAAGGGGGTCCTCAAAAGATTGTTGTTTTCGACCCTCTTGCTGGAGAACACATCACAGTGAACATAGATAAACTGGCTAATAAGTAAGTATTCTTCTTTATTCATCATTTGAGTCAAGGAATAGTCCTTGGTTCACCCCAAAAATTGTTTAAAAAACAAACACAAGTCGTTCCAAAAGTCAGTTCATTTTTTAATCTTCATTTAATCTAATATTTTGTGCAAGTATAAAAAGTCACACAATTGAATATTGTCAGGGGTCATTATTGTGCTGTAATCTTGTTGGGTTCTATTTGTTAACAGGGAATTTTGTATTAATAAAATAAGGACAGCAGCTTCCAATCAGAATCAAGTATTCAAAAGAGCTGTGTAACAAATACAAATAATTTAGACATGGATTAGTATTTATATACACTCACCCAAAGGATTATTAGGAACACCTGTTCAATTTCTCATTAATGCAATTATCTAATCAACCAATCACATGGCAGTTGCTTCAATGCGTTTAGGGGTGTGGTCCTGGTCAAGACAATCTCCTGAACTCCAAACTAAATGTCAGAATGGGAAAGAAAGGGGATTAAAGCAATTTTGAGCGTGGCATGGTTGTTGGTGTCTGAGTATTTCACAATCTGCTCAGTTACTGGGATTTTCACACACAACCATTTCTAGGGTTTACAAAACATCCAGTATGTGGCAGTCCTGTGGGCGAAAATGCCTTGTTGATGCTAGAGGTCAGAGGAGAATGGGCCGACTGATTCAAGCTGATAGAAGAGCAACTTTGACTGAAATAACCACTCGTTACAACCGAGGTATGCAGCAAAGCATTTGTGAAGCCACAACACGCACAACCTTGAGGCGGATGGGCTACAACAGCAGAAGACCCCACCGGGTACCACTCATCTCCACTACAAATAGGAAAAAGAGGCTACAATTAGGAAGAGCTCAGCAAAATTGGACCGTTGAAGACTGGAAAAATGTTGCCTGGTCTGATGAGTCTCGATTTCAGAAGGTAGAGTCAGAATTTGGCGTAAACAGAATGAGAACATGGATCCATCATGCCTTGTTACCACTGTGCAGGCTGGTGGTGGTGGTGTAATGGTGTGGGGATGTTTTCTTGGCACACTTTAGGCCCCTTAGTGACAATTGGGCATCGTTTAAATGCCACGGCCTACCTGAGCATTGTTTCTGACCATGTCCATCCCTTTATGCCCACCATGTCCCCATCCTCTGATGGCTACTTCCAACAGGATAATGCACCATGTCACAAAGCTTGAATCATTTCAAACTGGTTTCTTGAACATGACAATGAGTTGACTGTACTAAAATGGCCCCCACAGTCACCAGATCTCAACCCAATAGAGCATCTTTGGGATGTGGTGGAACGGGAGCTTCGTGCCCTGGACGTGCATCCCACAAATCTCCATCAACTGCAAGATGCGATCCTATCAATATGGGCCAACATTTCGAAAGAATTCTTTCAGCACCTTGTTGAATCAATGACACATAGAATTAAGGCAGTTCTGAAGGTGAAAGGGAGTCAAATACAGTATTAGTGTGGTGTTCCTAATAACCCTTTAGGTGAGTGAGCATCACAGTCCCGCCCACAGCCCGAGAGAGCGCTGGTGCCGGAAGTAAATTTTTTTTTTTCCCATTGACATTTTGTAAAATCCATATCTAAAGAGTATTAGAGCAAGTCTGAGGATAACCAGCTACGGCTGAACTCATAAGCATACAACATATAATTTCGAGTGAAAAAACGAAGAGAAAATCCCCAAAAAGTCAAGGGTACAAGCCTGTGTACATATTTTCATTTCCGAGCAAAGGAACTACTCCTCCCATAAACCACCGCACCTCACTTTAGTCGTCTGAAAGCCACCGTGAAAGAGCCTTTTGAGTGACTTCCAAATCTGACGACGGGCACATGAACTTTTTCCTAGTGAATGTGCAGGGAAACTCCTTTTCCTCGATTTACTGAAGCAAACGCATTTGCAGCTCAACATGCAAAAACATTGAGTTTCTGGCTCGCTCATTAGCTAAGCTGTGGCAACTGCACATCCAATGGCGCGCGGGCGTCTCAGAGGTGCGACCAATGAACTTAGCCCTACGTCATTACGCGATCCTCAGTCTTCACGTACCTTTTTTTTTCAGACACGTGACACGACTTTCACCAATCAGATGCATCACTGTTAGATTGTGGGATTGTTCAGGAATGTGGGTAATGAAGTACTTATCCAATACATCGCGAATAAAAGGCATTTATCTTAAAACAAAGTTAGTGGCCCATGAACTTTTGGTTTATACGAGGATATACAATCGCTTAGTACAGCCGTAGCTGGTTTTAAGTCTACCATGTGTGGTTACGTTTTTATGGCTTATATCTCAAATGTCAATGGAGAAATTGTATTGAATTTTTACTTCCGGCGGCTGTGGGCGGGACTGTGATGCTCTCTCTCGCTCTCTCTCTCTCTCTCTCTCTCTCTATATATATATATATATATATATATATATGCTATTAATACATTCAATAACTGTCAACAAGGTCATAAAAATATCAGTAAACCTTTGATATTATAATGGTTTGGAACAATAGTATTGAACAATGCATAAGCTATACAAATTGTAATCCATTGTAGAAATACTACATTCAGCACTGTGCTGACGTGCGTAAATGTTAATATTATGTAAGCTTTGCAAATATCCATGTGACTGGTTTGATTATGTCTCCCTAGACTTAGAGATGTCAGAGATGATCTAACCTTCAAAGTCACGAAGACCCCAAAAGAAGCTGTTGTGGTATGTGTACCGTTGTACAGACATGTCAAAAAGAATGTTTAATAAATTATTATGTTTAATCTGTGACATTTAATTATTTATTTTTTTTAAAGGTACTTCTTGACTCAAGTTCCTCCATGGGTGAGGAGTGTTTCGACAAAGACTGCAAAATGACGCGAATTGAAGCCGTCAAAGAAATATTTGATTGCTTTGCCAACCGATGCATGGCTTATAATTTTGAGCAAGTTATCTGCCTTGTGAAGTTTGACTCTATAGTGAAAACTCTTCATACATTCACAGAAACAGTGGAAACCTTCAAGGTAAAGTGGTTTTTGTCACCATATATTTGAAAGGGTCAACACCCATATGTTGTAACAACTGAAGCATTTTGAACAAAAAAATTACAGCGAAACATTACACGGGAAAATATTGATTAAAAAAAATTAAAAAACTATAAATGAACACTTAAAAGTGTGAATTATATTAACTCTGAGCTGAGTGTTAAATGAACCGAAAATATTGATTAAAAAAAGTATATACTCATTTTAAAAAGAAATCTACACAGGAAAGTGTAAGCGTTTAAAAACTACATTTAACACATTATAATTTTCTTGTTTTTTAGGAGCATGTTCATGGACTTCAGCCGTCTGGAGCCACTTTATTGTATGATGCTTTAAATCGTGGATGCAAAGAACTTAACCAGATCAGACAGAGATTTCCAGATTGCCGATGTCGCATTTTATGCCTGACAGATGGAAATGATTGTGGGTGCGTTTTCAGGAACACATTTTACATTTCACATTTTAGCCTGTAGCCTTTACTTTTCGCAAACCTTGTGAGCGCACCAACCCAAACGCTGTGACCTCGTGCCAAATGTTTTTATTGATTTATAAATATATATAGATGGCTAGCTGTGGTAGCGTTTAGTCCACTGTCTATAATAGCCTAATTTAGATTTTTTGTCTATAATAGCCTAATTTAGACAACTTTGATCGGTTAATGTTGATACGGTCAACCATCGGTCAACCGGTCATCGGTTAACATCCCTAATAGACACCCACTCTGAAGCGGTCATAGGCGATCCTAAAAGAGTCAAAAGGTCGAGGCAGCCCCATCGTCAATTTCTGTGTCCACCACTCTAGTTCATCCAAAACAAACTAGAAAATAGACTCAAAGTGCTAAATACCATAATTATCCTTTAATAGTGCATCCCTCATTAGTTCATGTGTAGTTATTAATTATGGATGTATTCTAAAGTGTTACCAATCTTACTAAAGCCATATGGAGAATCTCATTTCATCGAAATCGAAACTCATGTGTGCGCTACTTATATAATTATTCTGTATGCAAAAAGCAACAGATTTAACTGAATAAGATGCATTTTGAAGAGCAAGATGTTAAAATAAATGTAACAAGTATGATATTTTAAATGACATCATATTTGTACAAAATACAGATCGATGTGTATGCCGGTTGCCACTGCAAAAAGGTTGATGGATTCAAAAATCGTTGTTGATGCTGTGCTGATCGGTGCAGTGGATAACACCGAGTTACATGGGATCAGCAATGTTACAGGTATCTTTGGTTTGACTAGGCTTTTTTTTAATACAACTGCATTTAATATTGTTTTCATTGGCTAAATATTTTGTTTTTGAGGTGGTTGCTGTTTTAAGCCTGAAACGAGCAAAGCAGCCTTGCAACTCTTCGAGATGGAGACGGTCTTGTCAATGGAGCTGAGGAAGGAAAAGAAATGCTTTGATGCATCATCAATTAACAAAGTGGTATAGTATTTTGGATAACTTATATTTCAGTCATAAAGATTATATGTTAGTCATACAGTGTCATGTAATTAAAAGCTAAAATGTGAGAAAAGAATGACAATAGACTGAAAACATGATTCAAAAAAGTACAAATTTAAGCTGTCACCGATTGTTTTTATTGCTGTATTTCATAGGATGACCTCAACATTTTTGGGACCTGTGGTTATGATATCAAACCAGAGGTTAAATTACCTCCACAGATACACAACAAAGTGACTCTGACAAAGAAGTAAGAGCTTTTGGATGTTTTGGAGAATTTAGCTTAATATACAAGGACATTGATTTATCAGTCTTAAGTTCAAATAAAAAAGTTAAAGAAAAAGTCCATTCAACATTAAAGGCACTAAACGTACTTTACTTGATTTAAAAACGTTAATGTTTTGTCTGAATGTATTCTTTTAATTAAAAATTTAAGGCTGTTATTAATGTAATTTAGTGATTGATTTCTTTACACTGAGTCAAATAAACTTAATGGGATTGCGATGTTCATCATGGGTTGCAAATAATACTGAAAATGTAAGTGCCTCACCATCTATGCAAAAATTATCGCAGTGCTTTGAAAAAGAGGATCGTGGAGTCCAAGACGGGCGTCTTTCTGGAGAAGGACAAGAGGATCTTAGAAGAGCTGAAGAATCTCCACTGTGACCCTCATCCGTTCTGCACAGTCCTGCCGTCCGAGGCAGATATGGGTATGAAAATTAATGTTCAATATTAATAATAATGAATTGACTTCTTATGGCTTGCATGGATTAAATGATAGAATAATAGTAATTATAAAAATAAGTAATGTGACTTCACATACACTGTAAAAAATAATACGAATGAATAAGCTATATCTAATCAATCAAATTGAGCCAACAGATTAAAAGCAATATTATTAATTAAATTTAACAAATTAGAATTGAGTAATAATTAGCCAAATTAATTCCTTACAAGTTAACCATTTCAAATGAGTAAAATTTACTTCTTTTTTTTTAAAACAAAAATATCTGAATAACAGACTAACGTCAAAGTAGTAAGTCTTTTATTTTTTTAGTGCCAACATTGAAGACAACGACATTAAAGGTAACAAGCAGAATGACTGAAGGAGAAAAACATAATTTTAAGTCACCATTATGGTGATCAGTGTCTGTTTTAGTTGTGCTCTTGACCCTTAAATCATTAGCTTTAGATTTAACTAAACTTTGACTTAACTTTGACTGCTGTACGTGAGTTATAACAGACAAATCAAAGAAATGATCTGATGGTGTTGGTTGTGTTTTAACATAATCATTATTTCACAATCATTTGACCTGAATCACTGAACTCATATATAGGCCAAGTTTTGAGTTAGGTTTACTTATTAATTATAGCAGCTCTGCCCTTGTACAACATAATATTTTTAGCATTTTCAATTAAACTAAATGATCAAATCAGTTAAAATAAACTTAAATTATTTATGTTGGCACACACGGACATCAAGAATTAATATATGAATCTCAGCAATGGTGACAAACAGATCCCCTCTGAACATAAGCTCATTATTAAATAATGCATGATTATTAATGCATGATGGGAGCCATGAAAGCCATGAAAGTTTTGTTTGGTGGCACCCAGAATGCACTGCAACATGTTTTATAATTGTCACCATTAGGCCTGCACGATTAATCGAAAAAAAGAATCACGATCTCGATTCAAACATAAATGCGATCTCATTTCTTAATGATGGCGATTCACTTCCGTGTATTTCCCTGCATTCAGATCATGCTGCATTCATGCGTTATATTGGTCACACTCACACAAAAACAAAACAATAATTGACAAATCAATCATGCGGACGTTTCATCAGGGAATGTCTAAATTAAAGTTGTTGCACGTGAGCAGCGCATATTTTTTTTGGGCTTGCATGTTAATCAAAGTATTCACCGGGAGCAGGGGCAGCGCGTGAGCAGCAGTGAAACGCCCGCTCAATTAAAGTGAAAGCACACTTTTGAGGGACAAAATTAATATGATTTCACTCAAAAAGTAGTTTCACACAATGTCTAGTCAGTTTTAACAAGAACTGAAGTACCTTAATAATAGCCTAGTCCCATAGACGCCTGTATCTTTTACACGCATGTGTGGCTGCAGGTTTGGGTAAATAAAAGCTCGTCTCAAATAGGGCGGGTCTGTTTTTTAATTTCGGTTTGTTAATCTTCTAAGACGGTCAGATCGTCTGCTTTTTGGAGGCCGCTTAAGCACATATTAGTCCCGCCAAAGCCTAGTTTGATCGGTGAGTGATGATGTAGAATAGAAACTGCTGCGCTTGAAAGGGTGGAGAGAGAGAGAGAGAGAGAGAGAGAGAGAGAGGTCTTCAAACAACACGAAAGTTTGGAAGACCGCAGTTTCACATAGAGCATTTTGGAGAGTTTTAGATATGAAGACTCAAATATTTATAGAAGATTTAGGCTACCCATTTAAACTTGTTTGTAATTATTCAGTTTGGGTGAAAGTGTGATGTCTGATTCTAAAAAAAGCTATAGTAAACTAGCCAGAAAATATTAAATATAGCCTACACTTACTTTTAGTTCATGACAGTAATACACAGACAGCTACATAGGCTAGCCCCAAAGAACCAGCTTAAACAATTGAGATTTTTTTTTGTTACTGCACTTTACTAGACTGTCTTGTGTTTTTTTTTTTTTTTTTTTTTTTACTTGAGTGCAATACATTTTGGATGGAAAAAAAAGAGAATCGTGTAAGAGAATTGAGATCTCAATTCCCATGGAGAAAAATCGTGAATCACATTTTAGCAAGAATCGTGCAGCCCTAGTCACCATTGAGATTCACGCACTGATTTTTGATGTCTGTGTGTCTGAAAACAAAATCAAAGCACTTTTTTTTTGTATGTGAGATGTTAAAAAATTATTTGGATTATTATAAAACATTATTGATTACAGCAGCGCGGTCCTTGTACAGCATAAAGTAAACCTAAATTGGGCTGTAAATGAGTTCAGTGATTCAGGTCAAATGTTTGTGAAATAATGATTGTTTAAACGCAACCAACACCATCAGATCACCTCTTCTATTAATTCATCTGTCTGTTATAACTCATGTACGGCAGGAAAACTAAATCTAAAGTTAAAGATTTAAGGGCCAAGAGCCCAACTAAAAGAAATACTGATTACAGTGGTGATACTGATTATAATAGTGACTTTTAAAAAGAAAAAAATACGTTTTTCTTCCTCATTGATTTTTCTTGTTAACATCAGGTGTCTTCACAGTATCTAGACAGGCCACCAAAAGCTTGTGTTAATGTACCTTCAATATCAGCTAGTGTGTTAAATAATACAGTTTTGTTGTTCAGCCTTCTGGAAGATCCTCATGAAAGGTCCACCTGATACCCCGTATGAAGACGGCGTCTTTGAGCTGTACTGTGAGTTTGGTCCTGAATACCCTGTGAAACCACCTCTCATGAGATTCGTCACCCCTGTATCCTTTTATTTACTACTGTCCTCACATGTGGTTCATCCATACAAGATCTGATGAACTAATAGATTGATTTTGAGTCTTTCAGCAGTTACAGATAGAGGATATAGACATCCACCCAGTTTAAACTCCACAAAATGACAATTTTCAATGAAGCGTAACAATAAATGAACATAAATTACTTGCACTTTTTCTCCACATTTCGTTTTTGTTAGTCCCTTAACTACTTTTTTTACAAAGGTTTACCATTGCAATGTGAACAATGTGGGAAGAATCTGTCACAACATATTTGATCGAAATTACTCCGCCCACATTACCATGAGAGAGATCCTGGATGCGATATTCGGGCTCTTGATCGCTCCAGAACCGGAGGATCCTCTTGACAGGTAAACAGAACATTTAGTCTTCAAGTTTTGAGATTTTAGATTTTTCATGAAGTAGTCAAAGTCATAATTTAAATGTCATGCTATGTTTTTTAAAGCATTTTGGCTGAAGAATTCCAGTCCAACAAACACAAATATGTGGAAGAAGCCAAGAAAAGTACAAAGATGTATGCCAGTTCCTCCTTGGATGACTTGGAAAAGGTAATTTCATGAAGTTTACAAACGCCTCCTTCTTACACTGCATTGTTGGTTTAACTTAAAGAGTAACTAAACCCTAAACAAACTTTTTTTATTTAATGATCTGTAAGAATGGATCTTTATTAATGCCAGTCATTGATTCAAGTAACTTTTTTGACATTTGTGTATAAAGTGTTTTATTTCTACTAGAGCCAGACCGATATATCTACAGACCGATATTATCGGCTGATATTAGGGATTTTCCAAACTATCGGTATTGGCAGTTATAATGGCCGGTAAATGAATATTTCAACAATAAAATTAAAATGGACTAAACAAGCTTGAAACATGTCATGAGTGTTGGAGTTGTGTAGTTTGTCCACCAGAGGGCGCTCTATACCGTTCCTGTTGGCAACACTCGATAAATACATTGCTTGAATAACAATTTAAAAAACATCCCCATCAGTTCTCTTAACTCAAATAAGCATGACAAAATTTGTGACTATCATGTCCAGTTTAAAATAAATAAATAAAATATTGGCCGATATATCGTATTTTAAAATGCAAAAATATTTTTATCGGTGTCTGCCTTCAAAATCCTTTATTGGTCGGGCTCTAATTTCTACAATATATGGTGTAAAAACGTCTTAGTGCTGCCCTCTTCAGGTTGAACAGTGGCTACTGCAGTTGAATTTTCCTATTGGATGTTCCGCGCTTCGTGACGTACGCAGGTTTCAGCTCACCACGCTCTTGGTACGAGCGGCAGTATAAAAACCAGCTTTGTTTCGTCAAAACCACTGTAGCGAGTCAGGAGTTGGAATTGCGAGTATTGAAAGCGATCAGGATCGAGTGTTTTAGCATCTATTTCGTTCTCTCGATCTCCGCTGGGGTCTGTCCACTTTTTCAGCATTTTTCAAATATTTCCAGTGGGTGGAGTCAGGCTCTGACCAGGGGTTTAGTTACCCTATAAAAAGGTAAGTTAACCTAGTTGCATTATTTTTTGAGTTTATTAAAATTAAAAAATGGAGTTAATACAACAAAGGAGATTGGTTTAATGAATAAAAAACTCAAACTAATCTTGTGTAATCTGAACCACATTAATTATCTAAGTTGATTTGACAAAAGATACAATTTTGTAATAAATCATGAAAATATTATTTTGTTCTACTAATAGTGTACTTCACTGTAACAAGAAATTGGTGCCTTAAACATCTAAGTTGGTTGTACTTAAAAAGGAAAGTAATTCAATTTAAATTACATTAGACTGATTTAAAAAAAAACTTAATATTGCCTAAATTATTGTTATTTAGTTCATGTAAAAACACATTGTTGTAACTTTTTGATCATATAATTTTTACAGTAACTCATAATTAATTTAAAATCAGCAAACTGATATACAAAAAACAATGTGCTTGATTTTTACAATACTATCCAATACCTTTATAAATATATATATATATATATATATATATATATATATATATATAAAGTGTAAGTATATTCTAAATAATTTTCTTTCTATCTTTTCTAGAAATATGTAGGTCCGGAGTTGCAGAAAATGGTCACTCCTCCTACTTTAACGTGTCCTCTGTCACACAAGTTGTTTGTTGATCCAGTGAAAACTGCAGATGGGATGGTGTATGAGCGCAGCGCTATTGAGGATCACTTGAAGCTGTAAGTTATCCACAACTAAAATTATAAAGATTACATTATCTTTAAATATAAAGCAGATTATTCTGGAATATTTTTTTCTCCCAGGATTAAATGTAATTAAATTGATGAATTTACTAGATATAGATATAGATATTTTCAGTTGGACAGTTCCTCTTTGGACTATTGTGTGGAAAAATGGCTGGGTTTATGTGACTTTTTTGACTCATTATTATTTCAGGCATGGAAGTACTGATCCTCTGACTGAAGATGTGCTACAGATATCACACTTAAAGCCAGACCTGAACACAAAGAAGGCTGTGAAGGAATATCGCATGGCACAGATTAAGGAAACGCCTGTTTAGGGTTTTCCATTCAGATGTACCATTTTGATAATCTTGCGAATTATGAGAGCAGTTTGATTTGTTGTTTATCGCTGCTTTGGACCCTTTGTTCTCACGTTTTCTAAATAGGGCGCTTACTTTATCTTAATATGTGAGATTTTACACTTTTATTTCAGCTATATGTTATAACATGTTGATTTTGGTTCGATGTTGGTTTGTGTGCTTTAATCTGTTCATGACTCGCTGTCAGTTGTCTGTCAGTAACAATTGCTGAATTACAAATCAATAAAAGTAATATTAAACCTATGTGGACGATTTTATATTTACAGAATCTGGTTTTATATGTCCGTATCAGAATGTAGTTAATGCAATATACCTTAAATTACACACCCACAAAGAATAACTAAAAGGGTTAAGGCATAAATGTTGTGTGAGGATCTCATCATTATCATTATACTCCCAAAATGCTGGGTTGTTTCAACCCAAATTTTGGTCAAATATGGACAAACCCAACTGTTGGGTTAAAACAAAATATCCCAATTGCTAGGTTTGTCCATATGTGACCCAAATTTGTGTTGAACCAACCCAGCATTTTTAAAGCCGTTATTAACCATTAACATTTCATCCTTAAAACTAGTATCTATTTTCATGCTACTAGTGCTTAGTATTTATTCTTTACTAGTGCCTTTTTAAAGATATTAATAGCCTACTTACTCATTAGATACTACTTCTTATTCCAATAGTTTCTATTATTTAATTAAATGTGTTAAGAAAAATGAGAACTAGTAAGCCTACTTATTTTTTTAGTTGCTAGGTACTTTTTAGACCAAAGATATCCTGAACTGAATATGTACTAGTGCTTTTTAAATGTACATTTCTGCCTAGTATATTCAGTATAATATATATATATATATATATATATATATATATATATATTCCTTCCAGGCCTTTCAAAAATCTTGCTTCCAACGCCCCCCATTGTTCTCTGAATGCCCCCGTTGAGAACCACTAGTATAGATCAAGACTAACTGTTCGCCACAGCCCCACTGGGACTATCAAGCTATAACCACCATATAGTATAGTATGGGGACTGGGAGGCGACATGTTCAGTTCACTTAGTTGAGTTGTGAGAATTTTATCGAGGTATGGTCATTGCTATGCCTGGTCATGCGATGTAAAGTCCTCGAGATCCTTCATGTTTTGAATCAGTTGCACAATTTCACCATTAGATGTCAGTAAATCTGCATTGCACTGAATCTCTCACATACATCAGAACAAGTAGAGGTTGTTGAGGAGGACAGACACACAAGCTATGTTATTACTGAGGAGGAACTGTCAAAAATACTGTATACACAGGGGCGGAGCTACATGGTGGCCAGGGGGGGCCACGGCCACCATTGGTCAAGGCTCGGCCCCCCTGCCGGCCCCCCCTCCCAACCTCACGGGAAAATAAATTTAATAATAATAAAAAATAAAAATAAAAACTCCAGTAACGGTCTAAAAAGGAAGCTGAAATGTATGCATTTTTTAATCAAGTCATTGATTTGTCACTTACGCCATAAGCCCCATATTAGCAACATGTTGGGTCTCGCCCCCATCAACAGTGCGAGACATAACGTGCCTGCATTCTGACAGCGCTTGGGCTGTTTACACCTGGCCACTTCATGCGTTTTCTCAGATCGGATAGCTATCTGATTTATCAAAACGATTCCATTTACACCTGGTCACATAAATGTGTTTTTGCAAAATGGATATAAATCCGATCTTCAATTCCCGCGTTATATGCGGATTTAATGAAGTGCACGTCACCGAAAGCAACAGATAGGCCTATGAGTTGGATTTTATTGATCATCGGCTATATTCAAAATCAGCAAAGACGGTGAAAAGAGAGAGCGGCAACAGAACTGGTAAGATCATTTCGTTTCTTTACTTTTAATGAAGATGTTAGTGTTAATCGTCTGCGACTTACTTTCACTTTGATTAGCGATTGCGGCGCGTTGGCTTGCGTTCAGCCGCTCATCTGAGGTGATGCGCGTCGCAGTAGCGTCGTCATATCTGACTAAAATAGCCTGTAACACGCTCTCACGCGTTTCTTTTTTTACCATTTTTGGGAGTATTAACATTTACATATGTGGTTTCAAGAACCAGATGCATTACACTTGTCCAGTTTCGTCTGGAATGCGGCCCAGACCACCTCCTGAAGTGGTTTGAGCGTTTGGATTCAAATCCGTCTCGAATGCGTTTCGGGGGGCATTTACACCTGGTCTTTTCACGATCGAAAACGCATGAAGTGTCCAGGTGTAAACGGCCCCTATAATGTAGCATAGGGTTCTTTAATCAACTCCGAAGGACATTTTAAGGTTCAAAACTGACAAGAAAGAACCCTTTTGGCTCAAATGTTTTTTAAAGGCTGTTATTCATTCATATAGCCTATTACATTATTCTGCAACATTTGTAGTTGTTATTAAATTATTGTTTATTAAACTGTTGTAGTAACTTAATATCACATTTTAATCATGCAGATTTTTGGAGGATAAAAAGTGAAATGGCACTCTTCGTCTGGTATTGATTAATTAAATTTTTTAACCACCATATTGAATTTTGTGATCATTCACATGCATTGCATTTTAAGGGTTCCAAATACGTAAGGCTTTAGAACCTTTTAAGGTTCTATATTGAACCTTTTCTTCTAAGAGTGTAATTGTTACAGCAGACACAAAGCGAACAGAACATTTCAGGGTAACACTTTAGAATATGGTTCCTTCGTTAATGAATAACTACACAAGAACCAATGAGTAACACAATATTAACAATCTAGTAACTATAACTCTGATTAACAAACTAGTAAGTAATAGCGCACAGACGGAAGTGGTAGTTCACTATTAAGTAATCAATAACTTCTATTTTTTAATACTTCCCAGAGAACTACTGAAAAAGTTTATTAACAATCTAACTACTATTAACTAAAATAAACTCTTATTAACGAATTAGTAAGTAATAGCTCACAGATGAAAGTGTTACTAGATACTTCTGTGGGAATTACTAATTATTTAGATCCGTATTATAAAGTGAAGATCATTGGAACTAACTAGTAATGACTCAAGTGTTACTACATGATCTAGTCATGATTTGTGCAACCGTTGTAACTTGTTGTATTATCACAAATAAATTGGATGTTGCACTTAAAATGCAATGGTTTACCTAAAGAAATTATCGCCTAATATGACAATTCATATTGTGTCTTTCTGTCATTTGCACTAAAACATCCCTGTCTCATGTTAAGGTCCCTAACCCCTCCCATAATGATGACGCATTGCACTCGCACATTTATCAATTAGACATTATTAGTGTCATAAGGGAGTTCAATCCATTGTTTATGGCCTGACGAGCCACGTGTGAGTTTTAGTAATAGTAGTTTTTGACAATCAAGTGCCACCCCAAATAAAAGACTGGCACAGGCTGGCCCCCCCAGAAATAATGTCCTGGCTACGCCCCTGTGTATACAGTTACAAAAAATTTAATATTTAGGAGTAAAACTCTTCTCATTCAGACTGAATCAAGATAAATGCTAATTTACAACAAAAAATACAAGTGATTGATTGTTTATTTAACATTTAAACATAATGGTCATGCTTGATTCTCTGGCAATAAACCACATTTTTCTTTCCATTTGAAAGCTGCGCCACATCTGATTTTTTGCTTTAAATTAACAAAATTCAACTGAGTAAAAAAAAAAAAAAGTCCTCAAATTCTTCTTGCCTGATCTTGATTCACTATGGTCTAAAAATTAATTTTAGAGCTGTCAAATATTGCAGGAAATTCCATGTCGTTCTTCCTGTTCAGCTTTTCCTGTTCTGCAGTTATTCAATAATAAAATGACCTTTTCCCGATCTGGGTGCTTTCTGTCTATCTTGGAAGATAATAGGCAAAGAGAGCCCTGAAGTCTTTTTTTATGAAAGTTTTTTTTATTATTATTATTTTATGAAAATGCATATAATTCATATTTACATCACTGTATCCGGTTTTATTTTTCCCAGAAAAACAAACAAACAATATTTAGATCAGGTTTTTCAAAATTGCCTTTGGTTTTTTACTCACTGGGTGAAAAGACATGCATTTTCAATCAAGTAAAATTTCAATTAAATCCAGTTTAAAGTATTTATTGGCGTGGTTGTGTTTACATACAATATTGCCAAAGCTTTATCACACAAAACAAATAATGACAAGAAAAAGAAACGCGCAGTAAAACCATAACAAACATTAACAAATAAAGATTTGAATAAAATGCCAGCAATTATTAAAATAAGGTAATATAATAATATTCAACATATGTAATTTATTATGTAACATTGACATATCAATACATTACAGAGAACATTTATTGTAATTCGTCTGTTTGTCACAGTAAAGAAGAAAGTGTGTCACTGACTTGCAAAACAATTACAGAATCAGTGCAAACAGATGTCGAGTAAAGAACAAAATGAACAAAAATATGAACAAATATCCAACTGCTCATCAAAACACTTTAAACTCATTAAAAGCTGTTTACTCGCATAAAATATTTTTTAACATCTACACAGTATTATTATGTCTTTCGAATAACAGTCATCAGACTGATACAACAATTTGAATAATTATGTAGTAACTAAAAAAATTAAAAACAAATCAAAAAGGTTCTTCATAGCCACCCTTTGGCTAACACTTGCATAACTGCATAATTATAAAACATTGCATAATTATACAGTATGTTTGTCTACAAAATATTGAATGGTGCATCTGTAGGGTGTATAAAGTAGAAGTAGAGAAAAAGTAGAAGTCCTGCCATTTCCAGCCATGAACTGATTGACAGTTGATTAGGGCTGATTTCTGTCTCCTGACTGAAAAGCCAAGAGTAAAGAAATAATCCAGAACTGGAGCCACAAAATCTGTGTATATTAAATATGAAGTCATATCAGCCTTAATAAAGCCTGTTAACAAACAATCGCTGAAGGAAAGAAGAGAATGGAAAAAGAGACGAGCAGAACAACTACAACTGACTTTAGACACAGTCTTAGATGAAATCACCTGGGGAGAAAATATTGTCCAACAGATATTATAACAGAAATAAAGTCAGTCTGGTTAGTAATAAGTGAAGCTGGTAAGCTGGTTCTGTTTGTGGAGTTGTTTAATCCTCTGCTGAGATCTTCAGAGATTTATTGTCATATAAGTAAAGCTGTCGACTGTGAGACCACTGTGATGTCACTGTGGTAGTGTTGAGAAACAGGAAGTAGAATGTCGCCCCAGTGACTGATATTTGGGCCGTATTTACTGAACACATGTCAGATATAGACATCAATATTCTGCCCTACAAAGCAAAAAGGCAGTAACTACGCAGAGTGCAGAACTGAGAAAAATGACTTGCTAGGGCTTTTTGCAGTTACTGTACAAACGACTACCACTTTTCTCTAAAACGACACGCATTTAAGATAAAACTGCAGTTACTGCCTTTTTGCTTTGTAGGGCAGTATTGTCATTAAGTATTTGGTGTGCTTATTCTGACATTTATCGCAGCTGTAGTTAACTCTCCATTTTTACCTTCTCCCTCCCATTTCACTGTCTTTATACTGTCAGTCTCTCCATTTCTGCATGTTTCTGCTGTGAACTTCAGCCCAGATAATTCCTCAATACGTTCACGTTGTACCCTGCAACGATCGGACAGAATCTGTCTGTTGTAAATTTTATTGTGGTCCTTGAAGTCGACAAGTTTTGCTAAATCATTGGGAAGCAGATAGCATTCTGGCTTTTCTACTGTCCCATCATCCTTTTCAACAATTATCACCTTAAAGAACTGAGTTGGCACTTTTTTCACAGTCTTTGAACTACCATCACTTTTTTTATTTTTTTTTTGAGGCATTTTTATATATTTTTTTGTTATCTTTTTTGATGCATTAAATGATGCCTTTCTTGGTGCATTTATTGATATCTTTTTTGATTTAGTTTTTGATATCTTTTTTGATGCATTTATTGATATCTTTTTTGGTGCATTTTTTGATTTCTTTTGTTGAAGGCTGTGTCTTTCTTTGGTCTGATTTCTTTCCCTCTGACTCTTTGAACCATCCTCTGTTAGTACAGTCCACACTGCTCCAGTGTACACGTGGACATTGTTTTTTGTCTTTGTTCTTTCTCGACACATTTCCTCCAGGGTCTTCCAGAGACCCATGTTTAATATCTTTAACTGTGGTGAAATGTTGCTGAAACAAAACGTGCTATTGTAGGCTTCCTGGCACCAGCTGTGATTGGCAGCGGCAGCAAGATGACCTTGTTGATGACCTTGTTGAAGATCTTGTTGATGACCTTGTTGAAGATCTTGTTGATGACCTTGTTGAAGATCTTGTTGATGACCTTGTTGAAGATCTTGTTGATGACCTTGTTGAAGATCTTGTTGATGACCTTGTTGAAGATCTTGTTGATGACCTTGTTGATCAATCTGCATGAATGGTTTTAAGCTTAGGCCTATGCTATTTCCAGTTAAAGTACTCTCGTTCAGTATCTCATACACCCATTCAGCATTATTGGTGTCTTTGTTGTATGACATGACATAATGTGTTTTCCTCCTTATTTCAGTATTAGGCCTATTTGAAGGATATCCCTCAATAAATTTATAGTTAGAGTCAACATGAGCTGCTTGTTTCAATTCACCGTCAGACAGATCAGAGAGTGGGATCTTTATGTAGACGGTTCCAGAATTCGATTCCTCTGAACGTATTTCCCCTGTTCCATCGTCTTTTTGAAGCTTCTCTTTTGAAGGATTTTCAGACACTTCATTAGTTTCATTAAAAGTTGAATGCTGAGCTCCTGATTCTGCACCTATACTTTCTATTTGATTGTGTTCAGATGAGTGCGATTCACCAGTTCGAGAATTCTGCGCAGCTTGTCCTGCACACTTATTTTGCAAATGAGCCATCATCTGCAGCATTATCACATAAGACCAGTGTTTTTTATCAGATGGAACAGTTATTTTGTTGGCTTTGTCCCAAGCTTGTTTGATTTTTTCAATTTTCCAGAATTTAAGGTTCTTTTCAATGGCACATTTAATTTCAATCTCTTCTTTTGTATCAAGCAAGCACTGAAACCCTTTAAAATATTTTAACAAACCCATAACTATATGTGAAGTGTCATCTGGGGGGTTTGTTTCCCCTTCCACAAGAGTGGCTTCATCATTTACAGAAGATTCAGGTTGCCCTGCACATCTCTTAAAGATTTTTAACATTTTGTTGCAACACAGTGACTAAGGAACAAATCAGGCTTGACTCAATCCGGTTTTGTCGCTTCTTCAAGGGCTTGAACCAAAGATTTTCTCTTTAGGTCTGGCTAAAATAGTCTAAGCTTCTGAAAACAAAAACAAACAAACCAACAAAACCTTAATGGTCAAAATTCTGCTTATTTTAGAGTTATGTTTGTTCAGAAAAGAGAAAATATACATACTTACATCACAAGACTGTGAACTTCTGCTGTTCTGATTTACGCCAGATCTGTTCTGTTCTGCACACAAAATGAATAAATATTAAACACCTATAAATTCAAAGCTTATACACGGGATGAGATCAGAGAATCGTACATGTTCAGGATGGCGATGACATCCTCACAACATCTAAAGACCTGATCAGCTGTGCAGTGTTTATTAAACTCACTACTACTGCAACCAGAGAGAAACTTAAGTCATGAAGTCAATGGTCAAGAGACCAACTAAAGCAAATACTGATCTCCATCATGGTGATAACAAACTTTATTATTAACTACTTTTGTACATGTATGAAATAAATAATGTTACACTGGTTTGTAAACTGTTTTCACACGCAGTGTTGCTGGACGTCAGTTGTAGTTCTTGTATTTCTCTTTTTTAGGGCCCAAGCCCTGAAAGGGCGAAGGCCCTATTGTTTTCCTTGGGATTATTTTTCTTTACTATTATTATTATTATAATAATTATTATTTTACTACCTTTTGGGCACTTTTGGGGCCCTTAACGTGCTCGAAAACTCTTGAAACTTTGCACACGGGTCAGAACCCGCGGCCATCAGAGCCGGGCTGAAGCTGGTACCCGGGCGTGGTAGGGCGGCTCGTCAGCGCCCCCTGGAACGGGGTCCGAACACTTGGTCCATAACTCAAACACGCTTGTATGTAATAATATGAAACTCGGTACACATGTTGATCTCATCGTTTCATCTATACCTCGCGCTCTTACTTTTTACCCCAGCCCAACAGGAAGTCGGCTATTGAGGTTTGTTTGTAAAACGCTCGCAATGGAATGTCATATACTCCTCCTAGAGCTTTGATCCAAATTCGACGAAACTCTGTCAGCGTGAAGTCAAGACATTGAGGATGAAAGTTTGCGAGGGGATTTTTTATATCTCGAACGGTTTGTCCGTGGCGAGGAAACGAAATCATGGCGAGAAACGTGAAACAGGAAGTGTGTTATAACTTCAGCATACATTAACTGATCTTGATGAAACTTCAGCAGTGTGTTCGCTGTAAGAGGACGATCACATGGATGTGACTATTGTGAGTCAAAGTTATAGCGCCACCAACTGGCAGCAGGAAGTGTGTCACTTTCAAAATGCTTTGATATCACCCTTTTATTTTTACCCGATTTGCTTCAAACTTCATATGTATAATGTAAACATACGGCAGATGTAGACCTGTGAATGGATTCTTAATATCTTTGAAACTGTTGCCGTGGCGACGCATCAAACTTTACCCTTCTTTTAGGATGCTTTTTGGATGCTTTTGAGACCCTTAGCATGCTTCAAAATGCATGAAACTCGACAGACACATCACATTTATTAGCCAGTAGACATGTGCAAAGTTTCAGAAACGGGCGTGGTGAGGGCTCAGTAGCGCCACCTTTTGACAAAAGTGGGGTTGTTAGTTTTAACTAGAGTTACAAAAATTGGTATGTATATTGTACTCCTCGAGCCGGACAACTTTCTAATTGACACTTATTAGCTAGGACCCACAGAAAGTCAGATATTTTTGTTTGAATATGGCCACTCTGAGCCTACATGTGTCTGTGTCTCTGTGTCTTTGGCTGGCTGGCTGACTGACTGACTGGCTGGCTGGCTGTCTGTGTGTGTGTGTGTGTGTGTGTGCAGGGGGAGGGGGCTTAACCATTTCACTGCTGTGTGTATGACCTGCATAAAGAAAATACATTTCTCAAGCCTGGTATTTTTTAAATAAGTTTTTATTTTTATTTTTTATAAGTAAAGGCATATAACTAGTTTAATTGTAGTGAATTGACAATAGTTTTATATAATTAGTTTATTAATCAGATTAACTTGGTCAATAAACTTGGTCTGAAAATTTGGTCCATAAATCAAACACACTTGCATGTAATAATATGAAACTTGGTACACATATAGATCTCATCGTTTCATATATACTTCACACTCTTACTTTTTACCCCAGCCCAACAGGAAGTCGGCTATTTAGGGTTGTGTTTAAAACACATGCAATGGAATTTAAATTATTGCTCCTAGAGCACTGAACCAAATTCGACGAAACTCGATCAGCGTGAAGTCAAGACATTAAGGATGAAAAAGTGCCACAGGATTTTTGATACCTCGAACGGTTTGGCCGTGGCGAGGAAACGAAATCATGGCGAGAAACATGAAACAGGATGTGTGTTATAACTTCAGCATACATTAACTGATCTTGATGAAACTTCAGCAGTGTTTTCGCTGTAAGAGACCGATCACATGGATGTGACTATTGTGAGTCAAAGTTATAGCGCCACCAACTGGCAGCAGGAAGTGTGTCACTTTCAAAATGCTTTGAAATCACTCTCTTATTTTTAACCGATTTGCTTCAAACTTCATCTGTATAATGTAAATACACGGCAGATGTAGACCTGTGAATGAATTTTTGATATCTTTGATACTGTTGCCGTGGCAACGAAACAAACTTTAACATTCTTTTTTGATGCTTTTGGGACTCTTAGCATGCTTGAAATTGCTTGAAACTCAACAGATACATCACATTTATTAGCCAGTAGACATGTGCAACTATGGCAAAAGATTAAAGTAATGTGAAAAAAGTAAACACTAAAAGCCTCATATCTTCTAAAAATGTAATTATACATCATTTGTTTCTAAATTAAATTATACAAATATTATAACTTCCCCAATTTTTCCCTTTTTTCATTTAAGAATTATGTTTACGTTCAAAAACAGCCAGAATTGTTGTAAAATTCAGAAAAAAATAATAATCTGAGTCATACGTAGTGCTATACTGCCCTCTTGTGTTCAATATCAGGTAAGCCTATTGTGTATATTCCCACCGGTTAATCAACGTGTGACTCCGCTGGGACTTGGGAGCTTTTAAATCGCTTACTTAAAACCGAAAGTCAAAATACGGATGTCCGCACAAGACATTAATGGTGTGGAGTAGAGCGAGCATTTTAAATAAATTCCTATTAAGTAGGATTGAACTAAACAGAAAGAATGTTCACTCTGTTCTGCTGGTTCCTCGCTGGTGGATCATATGATTACTTTGTCATAATCTATGACAAAAATGCTATTATAAACTATATTAATAATAGATAATACACATTGCTCTTATTTTTAAAAAATACATTCATGAAAAACAAGATAACAAAAATCATAAAAAGATATAGCCATGGCAGCTATAAATGTTTGAAATGCATAGGACAGATGTTTAATGACGCAGCAACATATAATTGAAAGGCAATTAATAATCTGTCATTACGTCACTGCATTATGATATTACGGCTCTAATACGGTGCAGCACAAAGCACTTATGTGCATCCCGAGCGGAGAATGATGTGCTTGAAGCCACATGAAGTTACAGCGCATTGAGTCCGTATTGAAAAGTTCAAAGCACAAAGGAAATACATATTTATGAACAGTGTATTATACATTATATATCTATGCAATAGTTTATTGAGCCTTTTCTTTTAAAGGTTTTAAATTTCAGTTACTGTGTGCGTGAAGAACAATTATAGTGCTCTGACTCTAGTGTTGTGATCTAACCGACAGCGTCTGACACCCGGTAGAAAGTAACACGATTAAGTTACAGCAATAAAGTCCAGCAAGAAAAAGTTTCTTCATTCGAAAATATAGACCTTTAGACCTTTATCTTAAAGACCCAGTATAATAGGATTAACATTGAATCATCTTGAAGATCGTTTCATCATTGACTGTAACCGAATGCGACGTGCTGTTTGAATGCTGAATGGAGAATGACTGACAGGCGCAGAGAGGGAAAAGTTTACGTGTTCTTGAATTTAATGACTTAAATATTAATTTCTATATCACATAATAGCTTCAGAACACTTATAATACAGTACACAAAAACTTTATGGTACTTTAGAAAGTTTTTGTGCCTTTGTGCCTTACATAGAATAGTATATGCACAATATAGAATTTGAATCAGCCTCGTCAAAGATGGCAGTGTCAGAGCCGATACCGATCCTGAGTATCTAATCGGCGCACTTCTTTTCAACAGTCAAATTGAAATTGAAATTGCTTGAAACTCAACAGATACATCACATTTATTAGCCAGTAGACGTGCAAAGTTTCAGAAACGGGCATGGTGCAAGGACTAAATAGCGCCACCTTTTGACAAAAGTGGGGTTGTTAGTTTTATCTACAGTTACAAAAATCGGTATATACATTTTACTCCTCAAGCCGGACAACTTTCTATTACATAGTCATTAGCTCGGACCAAGAGGAAGTCAGATATTTTGGTTTGAATATGGTGAGCCTCTCTCTGAGCCTACATCCCTGTATGGCAAGCCCTTTTAACATTTAAAAGCTAAGTTTGCCTATCCGGAATTAACATTGTAGATATCAACAACGTCTTTCTGTCTATTCGTAATTACATTTTGGATAGTTTGTATTATCATTTAAGATATCTGTAACATAATTTTGACTAGTCGAAATGACAGAGTATGGCAAGCCGTTTTAACATTTAATCATGAAAGGGCCAAAGCCTTCGGCACCGCCACCCGGGTGCCTTTAGGTAACTAAAGGAACCGGGGTTGCGGTGCCACCGGCTTGGGCCCGCCATCGCTGCTCGCAGCTATATTTTAGTTCTTGTTTCTCTGTCCTTCAGTGATTCTGCTTATCAGGTGTTCATCAGTGTATGTCCTTCTGAGATTATTTATTTAAAGCCATCACCACATCAGCTCACTTTCTTCTAAAAGATATAATACCCACTGGACTTTCCCTTAATTTTTTTAAAGTGTTATTCATCTCAGGGTCATGAAACTCTGTGACTTTTCCTAGATAATTTATCTAAACATGCACAAAAAACTGGGCTTGATTTGGTTGTTCTAAAGGTTTGTAAAAAAAACAAAATGATCCCACATTGAATATGAATGGGAATTTTGTTTGTCAAAAAAATAAAAGTATATCCATTATAAATCTGAAAAGGTATCTGCCAGAGGCGTAAAGTCCAGGTTCAGAAAGTAAAAGTCCTCAGTATTTATTTTGTTCCAATCACCTGGATTTGTTTATTAGCAGTTTTTCAGTCAGAAGACAGAAATCAGTCGAAATCAACTGTCAATCAGTTCATGGCTGGAATAAACACATGGCAGGACTACTACTTTTTCTTTACCTCTACTCTTCAACTTTACACCTCTGCTTGTGGTGTTCCTACAAGGATGATTTATTTTTAAAGCTAGGGTATACGATTTCAAAGATTGTTCATTATTAATATCCTCGTTTAGATGCTGGTTATGGTTATATAGTACAATCCTAACAATATGAATAGAAAAAAGAACGAAAAAAATCCATTCACTCTATTGGCTGTACAGCCGCATACAAGCTGACCAATGAAAGCTTTGCGGACGCAAAGCTATATTGGTCATCTGCTCTCATCCAATCACCAGCTACACTTGAAACTCCGCCTGGCGCTCGCGTCTCCACCCCACCGCACCCGACCACGCCCCCTTCTGCGTCATGAGAATCGCGCGCGTTAGCAGCTGACTGCAAATGGTAGCTAGCTAAGTAGCATATCAGCAATGGATAAAAACGAAAAAGACAACAGCAAGCGTCCCCTGCTTGCCCCTACAAGAAAATGTGAAGAATGCCGAAATTTGAGGAGAATAAATATAGGGTCCACCATTGACCGATGGATAAAGCTTCAGCGAGATCTGGGACTGAATACAGATGCTGACACTGCTGACTTTTTGTTGAGCAGGTAACGTTAAACATTTATTTATACTCTTATATGGCGTCGCGTGACGTGTTACATTTAGCTTTTTATCAGTCTGACAACTTGCTAATGCTGCCGGTCGGCATTGGAATGTTAGCTGTTCAGGGCCGTTCGCCTATCACGGGTCAAAGTAAATATATTTCTGGAAGTGCTTGATTATATTTCAGTATGCCTAACGTTAGCGGGTTTCTGTTCGAGCCGATCGGAATTTAAACAAGATGCGCTGTATGCTGCTATAACAATTACTCAAAACCTTCGCAATACTACTAATATCATACTTATGGTGGTGGTGTAGAACATTTCATGTGTTGCTAATCTTGCGTTGGCGTGATCTCAAACGTGTCATTGAATTGTTGATGAAGCAACTAAGTTCAAGTGTCTAAAGGCAATTTTACATATGATGTGTCATTAGCAATGTCATTAGATTGAAGCGACTAAGCAATGTTGTGAAAGTATGATGATCACAACTTGACTGAGGCCCCGTCCACACTACTGCGTTTTCGTTTAAAAACGGAGACCTTTTGCTACGTTTGCACCTCCCGTCCACACTAAAACGTGAAAAACGAAGACCTAAAACGGAGAAGTTTAGAAACGCTGCAGCTGCGTTTTGCGTTTTGAATCTCCGGAGGGCGTTTTAGTGTAGACGAGACAAATCCATACAAAACGGAGAACTTCAGAAACGCTGACGCAGAGGCTGATGCTTGGCTCTATGATTGGGTGTCATCAGTCATGACGTATCCTTCCCTGTTTCGTCATTCACTGTTTACACCGGCACGCGCATGCCCAGTGTTGGTGAATGGTCACGCGATCCGCGTTTTCAGTCGTTTTAATGTGGACGGAGATCATTTCTAATACGCAGATAAAACGCTGGTGTGGACGGAGATCGTATTCGTTTTAATTCTCCGTTTTTAAACGAAAACGCAGTAGTGTGGACGGGGCCTGAGTGACGTTGTTCAATTCGTTTCCCGGGAGGGATCAGAACGCAGAGGGGAGGGGTGTGTGTGTGGAGAGGCGGGATGAGTTTTTTAAAACTTCCCTCCCGTTTCAGGCTTTCTCGACCGATTTTCAACATCGTATACTACAGCTTTAACAGTGGATTTAGGTGATCCTACTGCACATCTCTAGCACAAGCCCTAGAGCCCCCTTTAAAGTTCAGGTATGAGTACACTTTCTTTCAAAGTACACCAGATTAATGAGTTTGTCTCTAAAATGAAAAATGCATTCTTCCGGGGGAGTATGGGTAACAACGAGGTTAAAAGAGTATTTAATTAAAAGAGTTTTGATGTGTGCATTTCATAAAATAAGCATTTGGTTATATTCTTTGGTGTTCGAAGGCTCCCCTCTTGTGGCTATTATTGGTACTGCAGACAGTGTATTTTGTCGCTCTTCTCGTAAACGAAATGGACACAGCGACCCCATAGATTTCAACAGAGAAAGTTGAAGCCCATTAGAAGCACTCACTTCCTGATAGCCAAGCGTACTGTGCAGGCTCAAACTGAGCTTGACGACGTAGATGTGACATGAGCAACTGTTCTGACCTTCTAGTAGCTATGCCGAGACAAATCTGAATTGAAATCTGAAACAAATCTGTTGTTGAAATATTTTGTCCCATTGCTTTTATGAGCTCTCGATCTATGGGCTTCTCCCTTGACTTTATGCCTCCATGTCCCCACTGATTGCCTCATAGACAGTAAAAGATTGCCTGCGAGCTTCTCCAACTGTTTATGGTAATGTCTCTATTGTGCAACAGAGCGTTGAGTGGTTATGACGCAATCGTTAGCCTATTTTTACAAAAACGGCTTCTATGGGGCCATAACGTAAGATACAAAGTAATGGAGCCTTTTATACATTGTCGTGTTTCTTTAGAAATAAATAATGGACAAATGGAGTCTTTAAAGGTAAAGTTATTCGCTGTCAAAGTGAATGGGAGTCAATGGAATGCTAACAGTAGGTGATAGTCTGCTACAATGGCGGCCCCCAGAGGAAGCTTCATGGTGCGTTCACGTGTTATGGTAATTATGGTAAATACCAAAAGGCTTTAAGCCGACGTGGAAAATGCACATGAACACCCCCTCATGTGTTATTTTCCACTGTGCAACACAGAATATTTTTATTCACGAGTTGCCGAGATGGTATAACCTTTGACCTTTTCAAAGTGGCTGAGAGCAACCTGAGCGTCGTGAATGGTAAAAATATGTCCTATTCATGATCTAGAAAATATGCAGCATATTATTTACCGTTTGAGTTTTGATAAATCATCTTCTTGCTGTAGCAGATGACTTAAGCAATCTAAAATAGTTTTAGCTAAATAACAGATCTGGATCTCCATCTTTTTATCACATTACGACAACAAAAGCATGTGAACGAGTGGAAAATAATATAATCGTTTTCATATCACGTGAAGGCACCATCAGTTTCCGGCGGATGGATTACCCCCTTGGCCATACCGCAGCAGATTTGAGTGTCGCTGCCATAGATGTCTATGGTCGCTGCTGTGGGCCTAGACTTAATAAATACAGACGCCCTATTGGCCGCTTTGGAACGTTGCTGCGGTACGTCGACGTGTCCGCCATTTTGCTGAGGGCAAGACTGTGCTGTAAGCAAATGCAAGTAAACGGGTGAGCTGCGTTTCTCTGGATAAACCAATTTATTTATAAACCGATTTCAGTGGTTTGTATGTGGTGTACAAGAAGTTACATCTCTAGTTAAAATCTCGATAGTTAGACTTATAAAAAATATTTTTGTTAATAAGGAATAGTCAAAGCTCAGGCTTGTCATTTATGGCTTTTTATTCTTGGATACGAGTTGTGAAGACCCCCATACTGAGATTTAATTTAATTTTCACATCAAATGAAATACATTTTTTCTTATTGTGGAAAAAGCATTTTCTGTGACCTGATTTTAGCAATAACAAAGACAACTGATGGATTGTTTATGCTAATACATATGATATGGTACAACTACAGTGCAATGCAAATAGTAAATACGATAAAGTGAGAAGTAATTGAAAATAGTTTAGTCAATAAAATAAACAAACAGTATACATGAAATAAAATAGTAATGAATAGTATAATAGGTGGTTTTCAGTCACGTGATTGTGTTGACGCGCAAAACGCAGATGGAGAGCAAGGAGTGAAGAGCGCAATGGACAAGATGGAGGAAAATCCGTACTGTACTACTTTAGACGCTATTACAAGAGAAATATATGTACAGAAAATCGAAACATATGTTGGACGTGATCCGTTATGAAAAGGACCGATTTTCAACTGAATTGAGAGATTTGCCTGCCATCGAGGCTGTAGATATCAGCAACTAACTCGTCTTACAGACATACTACTTTGACTTTACAAAGTTCGGAAACTGGTACGTTACACAAACAGCCACATAAGTGTATTTAAACACCTGAATAATGTAATTATAAGCCACATAAATAATGTATTAACTCACATTTGACGAAGTGATCACTGCACACACACACACACACGGGCATTTTCCCATTCGGCTCCTTCCGACCGCAGACGTATGTTTGCAAGGCATTTTTCCCGGTGTTTTTCTGTCAATTTCTTGTATTTTCCCCCCTTGTGAACAACAACTTTTGGCACACGATAAAAACTCCTCGTGGTTTGATCGATTTGAGCAACCATAAACGACGCAAAACAGGCATTTTGAGTGTGTTATAGTGCTTCCTAAATATAGAAAATCACTTCCTGCCCTCCATCTTTGCCATGGCAACGCAGTGGCGTGACGTCACGTGAAAACAAGCTATTATGTAATATAATAAGTACAATAATACAATCATTAAAATATTAGAAATTAGAAATATCAATTACAGAATATAGACACAAAAAAATATAAGATATAAGATATAAAAATATAAGATAATTGATCAGTAATAGCCATTATAACAGTATAAGTAGCCTAAAATGTATAAGAAGCTATACAAAAATTGGGTGTAGCTGGAAGAAAACTAAACTAGAGGTATTCCAGACTTCATGGAAGGAGAGCTCGATTGCATACAGAGAGGCCTTAAAAACGTCTAGGTCTGCTTATTTTTCAAACCTATTAGAAGAAAATAAACATAATCCTAGGTATCTATTTGAAACAGTGGCTAAACTAACGAAAAAGAAAGCTTCAAGCCCAGAACTGTCTTTATGACTTTCTTCACTTATAAGATTGATAATATCAGGGACAAAATTATAACTAACTGTCCACAACAGTATCGCATCAGGGGGTGCATTGTTGTCTCCCTGAGGAAAGATTTGGTTCATTTGCTGCTATAGGAGAGGAAGAATTTTGCAAACTCGTTAATTCATCTAAATCAACAACCTGTGTGCTAGACCAACACTATCTCACGACCAAGTCGTACGAATTCGACGCATGATTAAAAAGTGTCTAATTCGTACTAATTCGTACGACCTCACTCGTACTAATTCGTACGATTTGTCTAAGGTTTAGGGGCGGGGTAAGGGGTATGTCATTCGTACGAATTCATACGAATTGGCCAATTCGTAAAATATGTACGATTTAGCAAAATCGTATTAATTCGTACGAGTGAGGTCGTATGAATTGTTACGAATTAGCCACTTTTTAATCATTCGTCGAATTCGTACGACTTGGTCGTGACATCGGGTTGTCTAGACCATATACCGACTAAACTACTGAAAGAGATGCTTCCAGAGGTCATAAATCCTCTTCTTAATATCATTAATTTGTCTTTGTCGCTAGGATACGTACCAAAAACCTTTAAGCTAGCTATGATAAAACCGCTTGTTAAACTTTTCTGCCTTTTCTGTCAAAGATACTGGAAAAAGCAACTGTGTTCCTTTCTTAAAAAGAATTAAATCCGTCTTGCTTCTCTGTTTTTGATTATTGAGTTGATTTATTGTTTACAGAGTTTCCTATTATCAGATCACATGATGATACTTTCTCCAACAAAACACTTTGTGAGCAGGTCATGTTTTCTCTTGCAGTAACAAAATGTGCTTTATAAACACAAAGTTGGACCAGCAAGAGAAAAACTAAAAGTAAAAAGTGGATACTTTTAATAACCAATAAATAAATAAGTAAAATTCAGGCTTAAAATAGTTTTTTTCTGTTCAGGAGGTGATGCAGCATAATACAGCAATAGACACCATACACTATACATCATTTCTATAATACACTGGTGAAAGTGCCACCATGAATGTTGTTTTGACAAGTCAGTGCATCGACATTTTTTCATTAAAATTTGTTTAAATGTTTCAGTTTTATATCATTACATCTGATTTTGGAAACCAACTAGCCTTAAATATGAACTATGTCTGCGTTTAACATCTTAAACAATATTCCATGAGAAACTGTTAAGTTATATTTTATAAATTACATGCGGATTTTTTAGTGTCAACAGAGCTGAATTAGAGTCCTTACCTTGAAACACAGAACTTCAGTACACAAGGTTCATTGAAATCTGCTGAATCTTCATACACTGAGAAATATCCCAGGATTCGGTGTTATCACAGTTCAGCTCAGAGAATTATT